>RJWT010034160.1:0-13751 GCA_004365215.1 Cuniculus paca
TCACTGGTGCAGACTTTCTAGCTTCCACCACTGGCCTTTGGGCCTTCCCAGCGCAGACCCTTGATACAGACTTGCATGAGACATTGCCATAGGCTCTAGGCCTCCAGCTGGACTCGTGGAGGACACTGCCATGGGCTCTAGTTCTTCAGCTGGACTCGTGGAGGACATTGCTGTGGGATCCAGGCCCTCAGCTGGATTCTTTGGGTCTCTAGTGTATGGATAGATCTTTGGCACTCTTCTGCATTTGACTCTTTGGGTTAATATTATAAAATAATCCTATAAATTAAGTGTCCTGTATTAAATCTAGTCCCTGGCAAACCCTGACTACAACACTGGCTAATGCATTAAAAATACACGCTTTCAAAAGCCAAGAACGCTCTCATGGGGCTAGGCCACAATTTCAGTTTACCAGAGAAGACAAATCTCTCACTGCGCATACAGCCTCCTTGTCCTGAATCTATTCAATATACGGGGTTATACATAATCCTCACGAACAGACCTGCTGACTCGTTCAGTGGTGGTGTTCCAAGCATCAGTAAATCCACAGAGAGCACGAAACACATCATCCATGCTGGGATAAAAATCGAAAAGCCTCCTCCCTTTCTTCTTTAATAAAAAAGGGAAATCAGAGTGCTTTTATTTTTATTAGGAGCATGAATCTGCTTTTATTGCCAGAGAGAACTACAGTTTTAGGATCTCATAATACTTGTATAAGCTACATGTGTAGCTTTAATGGACAAATATTTTCCTCCATTCTAAGTCCTGTGTGAAAGCCATTAACATTTTTTGCTCATTTTTTATTAGTGTATGTATGTGATGTGTAATAATTTCGTTTATCCTGGGGAATTGGTCCATATGTGTCACATCTTGATCATATTTACACCCCCACTTTCCTCCTTTTCCTTCCTCGAACTCCCTTCCCATCTTCACGGAGTCTCGTTCCCTGTTTTCTACCATCTCTCTTTTCTTTTGTTCTTAAAATTATTTATATTTTGGGTTTCTCATATTAGAGAAACCATGTGATATTTAACTTTCTGTGTTTGATTTATTTCACTTAGCATTATTACCTCGAGATCCGCCTGTTTTCCTGCAGATGATTCAAATTTATCCTTCTTTATGGCTGAGTAGTACTCTGTTTTCTTTATCCATTCATCTGTTGATGGTCACACAGGTTTCTTCCACAGTTTACCCTTCATGAATTGTGCCACTATAAATGTGGGCATGCACACATTACTGAACTATGATGACTGTCACTACCATTATGTGTGTCTAGTGCCCAGCACTGTTACTCGAGTTTCTGCCCTTCTCCTCACTACTCCTGGGCTCATCTGACCATCTGTGGACACGCATAAATTTTAGACCATATACTGCAGTTGACTTTGAGGATCAGACCACACCCCTGCATCCCATTTGATGTGCATAGCCCTAGTCATCTGCTCCTGATTCATCTTTTTCATTCCTAGGTCCCCTAACGATGCCTGTTCGATACTATTTCATGATGCAGTGCATATATTCAAGGTGTAAGTCAATGTTTCCTTACATGCTCTAAGACAGTTATCAAAGAAGGATTGGTATTTAAAATTTTAATTTTTCTCTTTCAAGTGCTTAATTAAATATAGATTTTATTCGGTAAGGTATTGATAACTAACACATTTCTTAGAGAAACACCACTTTTCAATTCCTAGAATATTAATATCGTATAGGTATAAATGTAAATGTAAGAATTCAGTGAAAAGAAGGTAAAATGTAATCATCGTCCTTCATTTTCTGCATTGTCACTGTGAGATCTGGTCTATTTCTATGCAAAGTTATCATACACAAATTGTACCTAAAGAGACTAGTCTTATTTGTAAATAATTACTTTCAATTATTTTTCTTATTGAATCAACAATTTAATTGTGTTCTTTTAAGAGTGAAATTTATAACTGAAATTTATATGGAAAAGACACTGGTGTCTGATGATGTTTCATCTCTTGTTTTGACTGATAAAAAGCTAATTTCTCAAAAACGTGTGACGATTTCTAGTACTAATCAGTTTCAGTTAGGAACTCTGTTATTACTTCCCCTGCATCCCTCGTTACTCGCTACTCATTCATTTTAAAAGCTACTCATTCATTCAATTTAAAAGTTTATTGAAAAACAACTCTAGGTGAGCCAATATTTTCCGGCTATGCTCATTCATATAAAATACTTTAGATTCTCTTTGCAAAATGTTATTTAAAGTCACTGACAGACCAAATTATAGACAGTAAATTTAATTGGTAGATTTTTAATTACTTCTTTGCTGGAGATATTATATTTCATATTGTCACTATTTTATATTGAGTCATATTTAAGTTTAACCTGTTACACCATAAAAACTCAAAAATTATAAACTGTTAATTTTTTTAGGTTTTTTCTAATTTTAAGAGGAATGAACATCATACACTTTCAGTAACTGTAGATCACCAGATATATAAATGTGGTTTTTTAAATGAAAGTCACCCCCAATGAGTGAATATTTTACAACCAGGGTCTACTTCTCAATGACTATGTACAGGAGTATCTTGGTTCACAAACTTGATACTTTTCATGATTCTAGTTGTACACCAAGTTGAACGAGAACAGAATCAAATTCAATGTTTAGGTTCAATGCTGACCTTATCAAGAAATCTGATTCAGTTTGTGACCAGAATTGTGGAGAAAACTGAATACTGAATAAACATTTGTTGGTGAGCCCTAATTACTATTCAAGTGATTTTTATTTCATTATGACATCTCCAGATGCTGCAACTTTTGTTTTTCATTTTCATTACCACAAAATATTATTCAAAGCAGTGATACTTTAAAGTATTAGTCAATAAAAGTATACCAGGTTTATATTGAGACATTTTAATTTTCACAACAGGTTATACAGAAAATATGCACTATGAAATACTCATGATAAAAGTAAAATAAAATCTACATAATGAAGATATTAAAAGGACTTAATATTATTAAAATGTTAATTTTTTTCAACTGGGTGTATAGACTTTCCACACTTCTGATCCTAATCACAGCCACTTATTTTATAGACGTCAACAGTTTTGATCCCAAAGTTGATGTGAAAGGCAAAGAAGCCCGAGGAGGCAACACAGTATTCAAGAAGAACCAAGTCAGAGAATGATACTACCTGACCTCAAGACTTGTAAAACTACAGTGATCAAGACATGGAAGTATTCAGGAAAAAATAGACTATTCACAAAACAGAATGGAGACTGCAGGAAAAAAAACCCTACAAACAGTGAATTTATCTTTGACAACCAAGAGAATGCTACTTTAAAAAAAAAAAGAATCAGACCTCATAAGCAACAGAACTCACATATATTATTGGTACTAAAGCAAAATGGCATGGATGCTTTGAAAGACACCCAAGCAGTTACTCACAATGGCTTACACAGGCTCATAGTGTGATCCAGCAATCACATTCCTAGCCACTTATCAAATGGGTCGAAAACTTCAATTTACACAAAAACCCGCACATGAATATTATTTATAGCAGCTTAGTTTATAAATGCCAAGGCTAGGATCAACCAGCATCCTTCAGCAGGTGAGTAGGTAAACTGGGGGATCTAGACAATGAAATATTAGTTAGCAATGTAAAGGGGTAAGTTATCAAGCTAAAAAATGACATAGGGGAACTTTAAATAAATATTGATCATTTAAAGAAGGTGGTCTTTAAAAAACTACATCCTATATGATCCAACCATATGACATTCTGGAAATAGCAAAACTATAGACAGGAAATTGATCAGTGGGTATCAGGAGTCCAGAGCGAAAATGGAGAAGGATAAACAGTTGAAGGGAAATGTCAGAGAAGTAAAACTATTCTGGAAGGTATTATCAAGGTGGATGCATAGAACGGTACACTTGTCAAAACATACACTATGCAACACACAGTGATCCTTAACGTAAATTGTGAGTTTTTGTTAATATTAGTGAATCACTATTGATTCATAAATTGTAAGAAATGTACTTGCAAGATGCTAACAATAGGGTAAAGTATGCAGAAGGAAGTAGGGCATATGGGAACTCTGTTTTCCCATAACTTTTCTGAGAAACTTCTAAAAACCAGTTTATTTTAACAAGTAAATATTGTTGCATGCTTAATCCATTACGAATTTTCAGTGAAACCTTGCATCCAAATTAGAAGCCAAAAAGAAAAGGCAATTTACACTCACAAAAGTTCTAAGCAATGTAGTTTTCTTCTCTTTAAACTAATTTTTAAAGCTTTTTTTAAAATTAAATTTGATTAGTCTAGAAGCAGAGAAAGTATACTTGAAAGCCGTTATTTTCATTTGAAATATTTCAAAGTAAGTTAATTTTCTGTAAGATAGATTAAATAAGAACTTCATGATTTAGAGTTGTCTTGAATCTCAATTTAGAAAGAAGAATCTAGAAAGAATCTACTTTATATAAACCCTCTTAACAAAAGTTACAGGATATTCTTCATGTTTCCTTTATGAATGTATGTTTGAAATTTACTTTTTCTTTTGAACAACTGATTTTGCTAAATTCAGCACACTGAAATGTGTCTGCACAATGACAGAAATAAATCACGTTTCTTCAGGTTTCCATTTATTTTACTTTGACACCTCTCATCATTGCCTATGAGACCTAGTAAGCCACCGACAATCTGCACATATTTCTAAATGTTTTTTCAACCTAATAATTCATTACAAAAGAAGTCCTCATATAAATTTTATTTCAAATAAAGCCTGAATACCAAGGGATGGCAGTCACAGACACAAAAAGTTTAATCATGTCACAAACACATATCTCCTCTCCTTCTCTAGTCTCCTCACCTTACCTCAGCTATCCCTCGCTCTTGTGGGTAATGCAAATCGCCCCGAAGTGTTCTCTCTGTTTTCAGTTTTCCCCCTTTCCCACCCACCACAGTGATCTCACTCACACATAGTCTGGTCAAGTCACATTCCCATTTCAAGTCCCTCACAGGCTCATAGCACGCAGCTCACTCTTTTCTCTGCTCCTCTGTGGCTGTCTCTTCTTTTCCAGGACTCACCTTCCCTGAACTACCTGGGCACGCACATTGACCTGTGCATGTGACTTAGGACACCTACGATGGTCTCGGCACTGTATTTCCTCCACAGTGACAGAGTGGTCAGTATAATGACACACGTGCAGTTTACCTGCTCAGGAAATGGGTGTACCGGGGTGATCTCTGCCTCACAAACCTGGCCAGTTTCTGGAATGACTAAATCACCACTGAGAGAAGCCAAGAAGCAACACAGAACTCACAGTAAAGAGATGAGAAAAAAAGAGAGAGAGAAGAAATCAGCTTACACAATGTAATCAACTAAAGGGGGAAAGGCATTTCAATAATACATGTGGGTTGAAGCATCATTTCCTCCCTATCAAGAAGTTCTTATTCATAACATTTCTTAAGGAAAGAGAGATTCTATTTCCCACAATTCTTGTTTCCATTTACCTTGCAAAAACAATTTAAAAAACTGAACTCTTGAATTTCTATTCTGTTCTCAAATGCTATATGAACCAACTTACTGAGTGAAAATAAAAGAGTAGATCCTGTGATGTAACTATCACAGTGGGTCCAGTGCACCTTTCAAACAAAGAATGGGAAAGCCATGAGCATAACCACTGAAAATTGTTAGCATGGTACTGGAATAAGCTTCATTCTTGAAAACGGAAGCTATGAGTACACTGATGCTGTGACCCATGCTGCTAGACAGACAGCACTGAAACAGGCTTGGTAATGTTTTTCGATCTTTCCTATTTCTACAATTGTATAGCAATACCATGTTGCTCCTGAGAAGTGACCTTGAAACTGAGAAGAGGCAGCCAGGTGATGATGAAGAGGAAGCCAATTCCAGGCAGAGCAGAGCGAACGCCCCCTAAGGCGGATGATGGGACCAAATGAGGTCATGCGCTGCTCTAGAGAGAGATGAAGTTGTGGGGAGAAGCCAAGTCGCAGGCACTGTAGCTGGGAGGATTTTAGTGAATGCCTTATAAAGAGCTGATAGAAGTTACTGGTGTCAGAACGGAGACAAAGACAGGAATCAACTTCTCCTGAAAGCAAAACGGTGATAATCTGAATTCCAAGGAATAGTATTGTGGTCTGCTTACCCTTGAAGAGCGAATGTAAAAACTACGTAACACAGAAGACTATCCTCGATGGGGGTGGTTCTGATTTATATCTAGATGTCCCCCCAAAGCCTCATGTGCTCATGGAAGTTGACTGGATGGGGTGTGTGTGTGTGTGTGTGTGATGTTTATCAGTAGATTAGTCCATTACTGAGTTTACAGCTGACTTGCTGTTAGGAGAAGGGATGGAGCCAGAGAGCTGGGTCACTCGGGGCAGGACCGGGAAGGAATTATTGTGTCCCTGCTCCTCCCTGGGCTCTCGCTGCTTCTCCTCCGACATGCCACCCTATGGATTAAAGCCTGTACACAGTGTGAGCCAAGAGAAAACGTCTTCTTCTTCCTTAACTTGTGCATGTTGGGCATTGTGTCCCACTGACAAGGAAAATGACTATGACAGGGATTCATTTTCCATATTTAATGTTTGTCTGCACTGAGGAGCCAAACCCTGAGGAGAACTGGAAGTCCCTGCGACTGAATCTTCAGTGCGCCCCACAAGCTTAGCTGAAGACTTGACTGTCTCCAAGCCCCTTGCTAGAGCCAGTGGCTTCTCTGGGGCACATTGCAGAGGAGGACTGAGCTGTGGGCAGGCCTGGGACACAGCCAGCTCTGGCTGGAATCCACACTGCATCTTACTTTTAATGTTTCCCTTATATTTTCCAAATTATGCAGAAATTATTAAAACTAGGTCGAAACCAAAATCATCAGCAAAGTAATGTTAATAACTCAAGACACCTCTGCAATTTTTTTATTTGTGACATAAAGGGTTAGAGAAGGTTTGTAGTAGCACTAAGTCGGGCCAGTAATACAACCCAGTAAAAAGGGCCAGAAACAATAGCTTTGGGGATAAAGGAGTCGAATACTGAACTGACACCAATTTTCATCCTGGGGGGTCTATGAAAAGAATAATTTAACAAAAGAGAAAATGAAGTAGACAAAGTCTTTGGTTATAAGAAACTGGAATATAGCAATATCTTCTAACATTTTATAAATGGATACTTATGGATAAATATTGGTCAAATACATGAAATAATGGAGGAACTGGAGAGGAAAAGGCAAAACAAACAAAAAGAGAAGCCAGAATTGTGTATATTTTCTTCTGTATTGGCACTGTGCCTTTTCTGTTATGAGAATATTTTCAAAGTCCCAGTGAGTGAACTCATTAGCACCTCTGTCAATAAAAAAGATTTGAAATGACTTAAATTCAAACATTAATGTGAAAACCTGGAAATTTAGCTAAATAACATAGATGCAGAAGAAATTAGTTTCCAGGAGCTGGTTTTTAAAGATTTTCCTAGGCACCTTTTCTAGGTTAAAATTGAAGCTGAAATTCTGCAAACATCTCCTGTTGTTGGTGGAATATACTCTGATAAAGGGATTAAGATATATATTCTTCAAACACGAAGTCACAAGCTTTGCTCCAGATAAAAAGTCTCATCAGATGGATTAGTAAATTGAATGCCAACTCAAATTTGAAATGGTTCAGAAATAACAGCAGTGAAGTCTTTTGCACTGAATGCTGGCACATCCAACTTCATAAAACAAAAACCACTAGACATAAAAGATCAGATAAACTTCAACACATTTATATACAATATCCCACTGTCATAAATAGACAAATTGACTACACAAAAAAGTCAACAAAGAAATATCAGGGTTGAACCAAACCCTACAAACAGATGACTTAATAGATAACTGCAGTGTTAAAAAACAAAATATGCATTCTTTTTGGCAACACATGGTATTTTCTCCAAAATAGACCACACACCAGCCAGTAAAGCAGGGTTAAGAAAATGCAAAATAATCAAAAGTATACCATGCACATTATCAAATCATAGTACAAAGAAACTAGAAATCAATGATAAAAGAAACTACAGAAATTATGCACTCTTGAAAAAAAATAATAGCTCAAAAAGAAATCAAAGAAGAAATAAGACAATTTCTAGTATCAAACAGCAATGCCAGCACAACACACCAGGACTTACGTGACACAATAAGAGCAGTCCTACGAGGGAGTATACAGCTATGAATACCCACATCTGAAAACCAAAGACTACAAAAACAAATAATCTAATGATATACTTCCAGGTCTTAGAAAAATCAAGAACAATCCAAATTCTAAGCCAGTACAGGGAAACAAATTATAAAGATCAGAGCAGAAATCATGAAATTGAGACCTAAAAAACATACAAAGAATCATTGAATCATAGGAGTTTAATTAATAAAGTAAACAAATCTCTAGCCAGTCTTTCCAAAAAAAGGGAAAGACCTAAAATCAATGCAATTAGAAATGAAAAAGGTAAAATCACAACAGACACTGTCAAAATCCAGATTATTAGCAACTGCTCCTCAAACCTGTATGCCAATAGACTGGAGAATTCAGAAGAAATGGAGATTCCAAATCCATATTAATTACCAAAAATGAAGCAAGAAGATATAAAAATCCTGAGCAACCCAAAAACAATGAAATTAATTAATAACAGTAATTAATTAATAACAGTAATTAATAACCTTCCAGCTAGGAAAAGCCTCGGTCCTGACAAATTCACTGTTGAATTCTTCAAGAACTGCAGGGAAGATCTAATGTCATTACTCCACAAAGTCTTTAAGAATGCAAGGGAAGGAGAACTCCCAAAGTCATTCTTGGAAGACAGCATTGCTCTGATTCCAAAACCAGACAAGGATCTGTTATGGTTGATACATTGTGTCAACTTGAGCAGTTTAGAAGTTTAACTGAGAGACTCAGCAGGGAGCCAGGGTTCTTACTTAGTAAATGTCCTCATCCTGTGCAAAGGAGGGCAAGGACATTTTGTGAGTGTTACACCCACCCCGGGAAGGGGGGGGTGCCTATGTACAATGTGAGGGTAGAGAAGAGGCTTGCATTTACCCTCTTTTACTCTAGCTGCTGCCTTGAAGTGTTGCCCCAGTGCCAAGCCACCTGCCTTGGAGCCAGCTTATTATGGACTGAAATCTCCAGAAACTGTAAGTTAAATAAACCTTTTCTTCCCTAATTTTGAGTGTCAGGTGTTTGTCTCAGCAATGAAGAAAAGTAACCAACACAGGATCTAACCAAACAAAGAGAACTAGAGGGCAACTTTTTAATACACATAGATGCAAAAATCGTCAATAAGTCACTGGCAAACAGAACACAACAAATTATCAAAAAGATTATAATCATGATCAAGAAGGCTGCATTCCAGGGATGGGAGTATAATTCAACATATGCAAATCAATAATTTTAACTCATCACATAAACAGATGCAAGGATAAAATGTCACATGATCATTTTAAAAGATAGAAAAAGCCTTTGATAACATACAACATACTTTTTTGATGAAAACCCTGAAGGAAATAGGAATAGAAGGACCTTCTCTCATTCTGATAAGAGCCATTTATGGTCAGCCTATTCCACCATCATATTAAATGGGGAGAAATTGAAAGATTTCCTTCTGAAATTTGAAACACGGGTGCCCACTATCAACTCTCCCATGCAAAATAGTACTTTAAACATTAGCCAGAGCAATCAGGCAAGAGAAAGAAATAAAAGGAATACATATATGAAAGAAAGAAGTTAAATTATTATTATTTGCAGATGATATGATTTTCTACATAGAAGAGCCAAATAATTCCACTAAAAGACTCCTAGAATTAATACTCAACTTCATCAATGTAACAGGATACAAAATTAAAACACAAAAATCAATAAAGTTCCTTGACACCAATAATGAACTCATTAAGAAAGAAATAAGGGAAGCAATACCATTTACAAGCATCAAGAATAAATATATATGTAGGAAATTAACCTAACCAAGGAGGGAAAAGACCTCTACAATAAAACTACAGTGCTTTGAAAAAAGGAGACTAAAGAGGACATAAGAAAATGTAAAGATGTCCCTTGTTCCTGGATAGGCAGAACTGATATTGTCAAAATCATCATACTTCCAAAACTGATAAACAGATTTAACAATTCACAATCAAAATACTGACAGCATTCCTCACAAAACTAGAGAAAACAATTATAAAATTCATGTGAAACCAGGAGAATCCTAGCATACCAAATGCAATCCTGGGCAACAAAAGCAAAGCAGAAAGGATCACAATGCCGGATTTTAAGCTATATTACAAAGCTACAGTGATAAAAGCAGCATGGTACCAGCACAAAAATAGACATATGGATCAATGGATCAGAACAGAGGATGTAGAAACAATCCTGAGCACATTCAGCTATTTTGTCATTGACAAAGGGGCCAAAAACATACACTAAAGGAAAGATATCCTCTTTTTAAATTGTGCTGGGAAAACTGTATATCCACATGCTGAAGACAGAATTTAGACCCATAGTTTTCACCATGTACTAAACTAACATCAAAATGAATCAAAGACCTAAATGGTGAAACATAAACAATCTGCTGGAAGATAAATTTGGTAAAACTCTTGAAGACACAGGCATAGGCAAAAGACTTTCTGAAAAGAACCCCAACGGCACAAAAAATAGTACAATAATCTACAAATGGGATCATATAAAATGTAAAAGGCTGTGCACAGCAAAGGAAACAACCAACAGAGCAGTGAAAAGACAACCTACAGAATGGGGAAAATTTTGTAAGCTATTCCTCAGAGGACTAATATCTAGACTATATAAAGACCTGAAAAAATAAGATATCCCCAAATGAAAGAGCCAATCAAAAATGGGTAAGTGAAATTAATATATACCTCTCAAAAGAAGAATTACAAATGACCAATAAATACATGAGAAAATATTCGGCATCGATAACCATTAGAGAAATCCAAATTAAAATAGCACTGATATGCCATTTTACTCCAGAAAGAATAGTTATCATTAAGAAATAAAATGATAACAAGTGCTGGTGAGACTGCAGAGGAAAAAAGAACCCTTCTACATTGTTGGTGAGAATGTAACTAGTACAACCACTATGAAAATCAGTATGGAGTGTCCTCAAAAACCTAAAACTAGAAATTTAATTTGACCCAGCTATTCCCCTTCTAGGTATCTTCCCCCCAAAATTAAGGACATCATACTACAGTGATACATGCATACCCACATTTATAGCAGCATTATTCCTATTAGTTAAATCTTGGAAATGGATACTATGTGAATGAACAGATGAATAGCCAAAGAAATTGTGGCATTTATGTAAAATGGAGTACTACTCTGTCAAAAGAAGGATAAATCTGAACCATTTGTAGGAAAATAGATCAATCTTGAGTCCATAATGTTAAGTGAAACAAATCAGAAATATAAGTTTAAATATGGCAAAGCACCTCTTATATGAGAAATCCAAAATATAGACAAAGAGCAAAACAAAAGACAGATACTAGGAAGTAGGGAGATAGATCTTTTTCAAATGGGAAGGGGACCAAGAGATGAAGGGAGGGGTGAGGGAGAGAGGGGAAATGGACAAAAGAAAGAACTGCAATGTCCTATGTACACAGACCAACTCCCCACAGGGAATGTACACATTATGTACAGCAAACATGTACTAATCAAAAAATAAAAACTAAGTAAAATCATAGCCTAGTGTTTTACTTAATATTTCCTAGATTTATTAACTTTGAGCCAAAATTTAGCCATTAAAAATCCTATATACTGTTACTTAAAATAGTCACCTAGTCTTTAGTAACATTTAAAGATATGTTCTAGTGTTTAAATTTTAGAATATCTTCTGTTATTTAATAGTTTATAGAGCTATTCTACTTTCCACTGGTTTTATGGTTATTGACAAATCATATTTGTGTGTGTGTGGGTGTCTGTAATGTGAAGTGACTTAAAGTAAATAACATATCTACCATCTCATCACTTTTTTTGGTGAAATGCTTTAAATTTACTTTTCATTATTTTGATAGATGCAACACATAATTGATCATGGCCACTGTGATCTCAAAACCAATTCTTGTCATCTGTCCAAAATTTTACCTCATAGAGATTGTTGGAGGAAAAATAGAAAAAAACCAAGTGACTTGATAAAGCTATTTCAAAGCGCTGCTGTTCTAGAGACTCAGGACTACAGTTAAGAGCCCCAGAGAGTTTTGCCACAGTCTAGAACTCTAGAAAGTTACATGTGTACTTGGAGACACCCAAATTAAGCATTTTCCACCTGATTCATGAGTTGTATATGAAAGACTGTAAAAATTCTTTTTACTTCATAAGAAACAACTCCGTGAGGAAGCAATCCATTTGTGGAAGCAGAGGTATCTTTCCATCTTCTAGCCCTACTGATAGGTCCAAGTAGAGTGGGCATCAGGTGTAGCATGGTCCTTGGTGCCTAATTCTAGTGAGCACCACATCATTCCTCTACAATGATGAATGACAGGAAACCAGGGAGCTACCTGTATGAGCTGATGTTCAACCCAACGCATCAGATAATATTGCTGGTTTTCATTTTTATGGTGCTGGGGATGGAACCCAGAGGTACGACATCTACCCATGAGGTGCATCCCCATCCCAATGATGCTGTGTGTGGCAGAAGGCTGCTTATGAAGAGAAGCCCCTTTCCTGTATAATGGTTGGTGCATTCAAAAAAGGAGTTAGCAGACTGGGAGAGAAACCTTAGGAATCAGAAACTCAAAATGGTGAAAACCCACACTGCCAGCATCTGTCATTATGACTGCCAGCTGGTGAGCTGACTCTTCTGGCTATGAGAACTGTGACCATGCACATGCTGGAATGAGGGCAGCTAAGAAGAATGAGGTGAAGGAAGATCCATGAGGGGCCACTACCCATTCACCCAGTGCTTCTTTCAGTTTCTGACAACCATGTCCTGAGGATGGTGAATGTCAAAAATGCAGCCAGGTACATGGTTTCTGTCATGGAAAAGGACAGGAAGGGTGTCCATTCTCACGGATGTCACTGTGTAATAGTCACTTTCTTATCAGTAGGACAAAACACCTGCAAGTTAAAGCAGGAGAGGTTTATTTTGGCTCACAGTTTCAGAGGGTTCAGTCCACTGCCAGCTGATTCCAAGGCAGAAGCATCATGGTGCATGGGTAGGGTGGATTACAGCTGTCCAACCCAAGGCAGCCAGGAGGCAGAGGGGGGAAGGGAGGAGCCAGGGACAAGAACATACCCTCCCAAGTCACATCCCAGTGACCATCTCCAGTAAGGCCCCACCTCCTAACAGCAGACTCAGTTATGAATTCCTCCATGGATCAATCCACTGATGAGTGCAGTGCCCCATGATCCAATTACCTTCTAAGACTCCCACCTCTGAACAAATGAGATTTCAGAGGAACATTTTAAATCTATACCACAGCACGCAGAAAGCAAAGAGTCAGCCGGGCATGGTGGCTCATGCCTGTAATCCCAGCACCTGGGAGGCTGAGACAGGAAGATCATTGTGAGTTCGAGACCAGCCTGGTCTACAAAGTGAGCTCAAGGCCAGTCTGAATGGCATAGTGAGACCCTCTCTCAAAAACACAAGGGCCGGGGATCTAGCTCAGTGGCCTAGTGGTGAGTTCAATCCCTGGTGCCAAAAAAAAAAAAAGAAAGCAAAGAGTCACACCAAGATATAAATTACTATAAAATAAAAAGAAGCGATGGAGAATTGGTAGGTAAAAGAATGTACAAAAGGTATGAGATAGAAGTTCTTGACTCC
>RJWT010034161.1:0-13734 GCA_004365215.1 Cuniculus paca
GGGCAGAGGTACACATTTGAGAAGTGATCAACTGGGCCTCCAGTATAGTGTGGGGGCTCAGAGTAACCAGAGCTGACTAGCTTCTGGGACAGTCAAGGTTGTAAACTCAGCCTGAGTAGAATCATCAGGTGATCCTCTCATTGGAACCACATTCAGGTCCATAATCTTATGTCAGAGGGTGCATCTAGAATGCCTACATTTTGAGCTAGTTTTTTCTCCTGTATAGGGGTTGAACTCAGGGCCTTTGTACTGCGCTACATCCTCAGAACTTTTCTTATTTTTTTAATCTTTATTTTTAGACGAGTTCTTGCTAAATTGCTAAGTTGCCCAGGCTGGGCTTGTACACGCGATTCTCCTGCTTCAGCCTGCCAGCATACTGGAATTACAGGCATGTACCACCATGCTGCGCTCTGAGCTACCTTGTATTTAGTTATTTATTTGCGCATGCATTCGGGAAATATTAGTTGAGCACTCGCTGTGTGTCAGCCACAACGTGAAGCTGCACTTTAGTGAGTCTGCAGCAGAGCAGGTGCTCAGTCACAGTGCCAAACAGATGGATGCAGGTTAGGCTTTGAGAGGGTCCTGCTGGACTTGCCCTTTGTGTTGTTAAATCAATCACAGGGAAAACAGTTCTTTTCTTGGCTCCCCTACTTGAATTTATTTTGAAGTGTCAGTATGTTTTAAATTTGGATGAGCTGAGTGTGGTGGTGCAGACCTGTAATCCCAGCACTCAGGAGGCTGAGGCTGGAGAATTGTCACAAGGTCAAAGTCAGCCTGGGCTACATAGTGAGTTCAAGACTAGCTTGGACTATGTAGCAAGACCCTGTCTCTCACACACACAAAAAATTTTGGATGGATCTTTTCCTCACAAGACTGGTAATAATGTATTTCTAAGCAATCTTGCATCTAGAGATGTGTAAATATTTGAGAATGAAAGAAGAAAACACACAATTCTATGAGTTCACTTTCTCCTTCCGTGTTTTACGCTTGAACTCTTAAAAATTCCCCTAATGTATGTACTTACGTGTGTATCCATCCATCCATACATCCATCTGCTTGTCATCTTTATCTATGTATCTATGTATCTATATCAATCTACTTATGAAGCTAGCTATATATTGCACGAAGATGTACTATCCAGTTGGAATTACAATGTAAGTTCTAAGATACCATTTATTATGAACTTTCTTGCATTACTTTGCAAATACTCCATCCAATACAGGGTCAGACACAACTCCTACATGAAGAGAATAACGCGTGACAACCTCCTTACTCAGAGAAGTGAGAGCCTGATAATGGTTGTCAAACTTATTATTCCACTTGGGCATTGCTTTTCTAATTGGTTAATTGGGTGAGTCATTATTTAACAATCAACTGAAAAGGCATTTTTAACAAAAAGTCTCAAGGATTGATCTGATTGTTATACTATATACATATATTGATAGAAATGTCACATTGAGTTCCATAAATAGGTACAATTATTGTATGTCAATTAAAAATAAATTTAAGCCAGACATAATGACACAACCTATTATTTAGCACTTTGAGAGGGTGAGGCACAGAATTGCAAGTTCAAGTATCAACTGGTAATGTGGAGAGACCCTGTTTTTAACAACAACAACAACAAAAAGACCTGAGGATGTAGCTAAGTGGTAGAGTGCCTCTGGATTCAATCCCTAGTATTCAAAAGCTTAGAGTAATGTTATTTATGTGTGGAAATCAAAGAAAGAAAACATTCCTTAAGAAAAAACCCTGATGCTATAGGGTTTTACCCCTAGCACTCTGAGTCTCTCTTCTCCGATGTCAGTTCTAACCAAGGCATGGTCTGATGAGAATTTGCATGAAATTTCCCTTCTTCATTTCAGTAGGCGCAACTGCATGACATTTTGCTAACTTTTGAACAGTTCTTTTTAGTATGTAAACAGATTTCTGAGTCACATTACCTGGTTCACACCTGGGCACATCCCACTGATTTTTCTTCACATCCTTAGGCAGTCATTGAACGTCTCAATTTTAGTTTTCTCACCTGTAAAATGGAGATGAAAATGATTCCTATCTCCCTCTCCCCCCTTTCTTCTGGTGCTGGGGAATCACCTTGGAGCCTTTCTACCTCCCAATGTCTTTCTTTTTCAACTTGTTTTTTTCCATTGCTTGTCAGCTGCTTCTTCCTTTGTGATCATAAAAAGTGCCTACTGATGACTTATCTGTTACACCAAAGCCATATGTTTCATTTTATCTTTGGCATCCAACTTATCTGTCTGACCTTCCCCACTTTATTCAGAATTCAAGCAGTCAGATGCAATTCCCCTTCACCTCTTCAAACGTCGTCATTTAAAAACTCTAAGCCAAAATATCATCTCAGCAGTTTGAAGACTTTAGACTATTTTGTCATAAACGTACATAAGAGAATTTACATGTATACTCAATCTATTGCTGCTAGTGTGATAAAATTGTTATGAATATGCTTCAAGCAAGATAAATATTTATAAAATTTTCTTCCATTTGTAAAGAAGTATGATGTTGGAAATGACTCTATCTTGTCACCAAAGCTTTCTTCTGAAACAGATGTTCTGTCTTTCCAATTGAATATTAATTAAGAAACACATAAGAAAAATATTAACCCTTCAAAATCAAATTTATTTTGATTCCCAATTCACAGAGATGTGAAACATACTTCTGTTTTTTTTCTCCTGTTTGCACCTATTTGGATTTTTGCATATAATTTTTTTACACAATATGGATGGAGTTTTCCTTGAGTTTAAATAATAACCAAAGGATACTGTTTTCTGCATAACCTGGAAGATATGACTCTGTCTCCAGCACATTGATAAGAAGGGTCCTAGTCTTGTTGGTCCAGAGCTCATAGCTATATCAGAAACTATTTTATTTTTCCCAGAAAAGCTTAAGAAGAGGAATGGGACAGAGGTGTTTCTAGTCTCCCACATCCATAGTCAGTGTACTTTGGGGTTGAGGGCAGTAGACTGAACAATTTCAAATTGCTGAGTCAGAAAATTGTTATTATGGTGATTCGGGTGATGATAATGGCTAGGCTAGCATTTATTCAATCATTACTTTGTACCAAGTAACTCATCAAACTGTCATAATATCCTGCAAGGAAGATTCCATTATCTCCTTTTTCCAGATCAAAGAATTTAAAGATCAGAGGGCTAAAGTGACTTGTTCAAAGTCATGACCTGGTGCTGTATTCTAAGCTACAGCAGTCCGTGAGGTGAACACTGCTTTTACCATCCATGTGGCTTGATGCCCCAGTGGGTTCTGATTAGACCCCTCCTTAGATGTGCTCTGAGGCTGTCTCTGGTCACCTGCTCTCTCTCTCTTTTATCTTAATCACTGCAGACAGGAAGATTCTTTATAGATCATTATGCCATGCTATTTTTCTTCTCTGAACTAAGGTGAGAATTTTGGCATAGAGTTACTGAGGAACTTGCTTCTAATGAAAACATGCTCTAGTCCATCTGGATGTTTATCAGTGAGCTGTGGAATGAAAAGAAGGCTGAGACTGATTTACTTGACACTCAAAGCTGATAATGTCAAGGCTTTTGGGGGCCTTTTTGGCAGCTCAGTCATAAACATGGTTTTTATGTAAATGAAATCAGTAATACAGTTTAATCCTTTTATGTTTTGCAGAGACCACCAAGTACAAAACTATGTAAACATCATGAATTAGCTCATGATAAATAGAGAAGGCATTATGCATGAGGTTGACTAAGGTAGTTTCAAAGTTTGCTCTATAATTTGCTGCTGTGTGTCCTCAGCAAGTCCTTTGGCCTCTCTGAAACTTGGTTTTCTAATTTTCAAAAGGAAGCAGTCCTGTCTACCAGCAGGATAAGTGAACAAATTGTATAAATGTGAGGTGATCCTAGGTTCTTAATGAACTTTAAAAAGGATAAAAGATTGCTCCTGTCTTTCTTAGATGTTTCACTTGGGAGCATGATATTTCAACCAAATACACAAAAAAAATTCATTTTAAGGGCTTATTTATCTTTTAAAATACCACATTCTTGCATTATCAAGAGGTGATTGTTTGAATATGTTTTATTGTAATCAGTACAGGCAAAGTTTTGAGTCACTCTAAGAAAAACTGACAAGCATTAACATTTTATAAACATTCATCCCTGAATGCATGAACACTGCATTTAAAAAAAATCATTGGAATTCTCTTTTGTGGCCTATTGTTGATGAATAATTTATCTGGTGTGACTATTTGAAGAAATATTTTTCCCTATTTACAAGTGGATTCTTTTTTCTTGTTACTTGGTAGATTTATTGCATGGACAAAATGAATTCTATAATGCTCTTAAATGTTTCTCTGTAAGAGATGAATTTCAGGCTTCTTGTTTGATCAATAATTTTCTACTTGACAGCAGAATAGGAGAAAATTCCAGCCAGCATGCTCACTATCCTCTGAACAGCAGGTAAAGGTCACTGTCAAATGTGCTGAAAGCTTAAGAAATCAAATGTGTGGCCTTGGATTTGTTTTCTGGGAGGCATTTCAATGGAAGATGTAATCTCATATTTAAAAATTCTTCAGCACAGAAAGCTTCCTGCGGCTTGTAGGTTAACATCTGTCGAGTGCTGCTCTGATACCTAGAAAAATAGTGCTAATCCTGACGTCACTTAATTTTAGCTTTTTTTCTTTTGACAGCATATTGAAATTTTTGTCCTCACTGCAAAGACAGGTAGGTTTGTTAATTTTTATTGAGTGTAATTTTTTCTGTGGTTAGTGAGGCTCTATTATATGTCCTTGCTCATGCCAGGCAAGTGCTTTAGCACTGAGGTAAAGCCCCAACCTTGTCAGTGTAAGTTATGATTAATTTAATAGTTTTCTGTATTCATTTACTGGGAAGCAGCATTTGGGATTTGTGGTTTTTTGGATACTGGATATATTTTTCTTAATTGCAGTGTTTTGGTGCCTAGAGCTTCTGAAGAATAACTAAGCCACATGTTTGAGAATTAATCCAGCCTTGACTTACTACATTTAGATTGTATCTAAAACTGCAATGCCATAATAAACAAAATAACAGTTTTAATGATAGTATCTTGTATTCATAAAATACCCAAGTACATATAACTAAGAAGTTTGGGGTTGAAAGCTGAACATATTGCATTAAGACTACATACGAGCTTTCATTGAAGTATTTTGTTAATATTTTCTTACACTCACCCTTTTTTTTTAAAGTAAAACTTGAACTTGCTGCATGCCGAGCACTATGCTGAACTCACTCGTAAACAGTTTCCCTCCGTGGCTTCACAGGTCTTCCACTCTCCAGAGCGTCGTGGGCTTCATGTCTCGGTTCCCGCGCTGTGCTGTGTGGCCGCTGATGGCTGCGCATGCATGGAGCCCGCGCAATTTTCCTTCTTGTCGTTATTCCCTGAACAATATAATACAACAACTGCTTTCCTTTCACTTACTTTGTATTAGGTATTATAAATAATTTAAATGTGATTTAAAGTATATGGGAAGATGTACATAAGTTAAATGTAAAAATGGTGCCATTTTAAGCAGGAGATTTGGACATCTGTGGATTTTGGCATCTGCCGGGAGTTATGGAACTAAGCCCTGATTGTTGTTATTGAGGGACCAATGCGTGTGTGTGTGTGTGTGTGTGTGTGTGTGTGTATTTCAGTGCTTCTGAATTTATAAAGAGGTCTATTTTATCTGAATTAACTTGCCAATCCAATCTAATTCTAGGAAAATTCCTCCTTTTCAATGTAGTCATTGCTTCTATGAATATGGTACATATTTTAAGTTCAGGCCATTTAAGTGTTCTTTGACAGAGTTTTAGATTTTTATTTTGGTACTGGGAATCGAACTCAGGATCTCATGCTTGCCAGGCAGGTGCTTTGCCACTGAGCTATATCCCCAGCCCTTTTCTGTGTTTTTTTGAGAAAGAGTCTTGGTATGTAGTTAGATTTTTTCTTTCTGTAAAGGTATTTTATGGTCCTTTAAAAATAATTACTCTTAGATATTTTAAAGATTTTATGGCTATTGTGTATTTTATCTGATTTTGCTTTATGTTTTCGTTGTAGCTATTGCTAATAATGGGGAGTGCTGTTGATTTACATTGATCTTTTATCCATCTACATTGGATTATTATAACTGCACGAATGGTCCATGTGGTCACGTCATTCATCAGTTCTGATAGTTGTGACTTTTCCTTCATGTTCTTTCTTAATGTCTCCAATTTTTCTTGCCTAATTACCTTGGTAAGGACATCCAACATTATACAGCACAGTCGTGGTAAGTTATATTTTTTGGGGGCGTTCATGCACTTAAAAGTGAATGCATATGTAGTTTCACAAGTATGATGTTTGCTACAGGCTTTTGGTAATTAGTATTTACCTGTAGTCATAAATACTTAGCTGGAGTGCTTTCTTTGTCATTCAGTTTCAAGTACCTTCAAATTTCCATTTTCATTTCTTCTTTGTCCCAAAGACAGAATATATTTTGGTTTTCTGACATGGGATGTTGATTTCTAAGGTTATTGTTTTATGGTCGGAGAAATAATCTTTATAAAGCTTCTCTTGTGGACCAGTACGTTGTAAATCTTGCAGATGGTCCCTGTGTGTCAATACAGTGATACACACAGACTTTTAGGTTGTCTACAGTATAAATTTTTGGTTTGATTTATCTTTTGGCTAGTCCAACTATTGTGACTGTCTACTTCTCTTTTCAGTTTTTGTTTTGTTTTGTTTTGTTTTTTGGTACCAGGGATTGAACTCATGACCTTGTGCTTGCTGGGCAGGTGCTTGTGCCACTGAGCTAAATCCCCAGCACTCTTTTTAGTTTTACTGCTGATGCTTTCTATGTTTTGATACTGTATTATGTAAAGCATTAAGTTCATGATTACTATCTTCATCTAATGTATATTCTACCTGTATATATCATACCTCTTTGTCCTTATGATAATTTTGATTTCAAATTTGACTTAGTCTTACTTAGTCTTTTTTTTTTTTAATTTTTATTAAGAAGGTTACTCTGGCTTTCTTCTGGTTCATGTTTTTCAATCCCTTTATTTTCAAATGACAAAAACTTCTTTCTTGGCCAAACTTCGGCTGGGCTCCTCTTAGCCCTTTTCTTGTCTAGGTCTTGACCTTGGCCTGCTGAAATCAATTCTTGCCAAGAATCCTGCTAAGTCACTTTAGAGAGGATCCTCTCAGCCTTGATGTAACATCAAGTTCGTAGTCTCCTGCCGTGGGTATCTAAGTCCTAGGCCTCCTGTAGCATGAATCCTACTAAGTCAGTTTTAGCAAAAATCCCCCTACCTTGGATATCTGACCAAGTTCATCTTAGTAATTTTCCATCCATTGACTTCTTCTGGGTTATAAACTCCTAACTATCTTTGCTGCATTTGAAGTTCAGTTTAGTGAGCATCAAGGTCTTTCTGTCCTGCAGTGGCTCAAATAAAATCTGTCTTGTCATTTTAACTCAGTGTTTGGTGCAACCTTTTTCTTCTCTGTGACCTTTCTGTGTACTTTCAATTTATAGAAATCTCTTATAGGCAATGGATTGCTGGATATTTTTTCAAAATATAGTGTGAAAATATTATCTTTTAATCTCTTTAAGTTTTTACATTAATTTTTAGTTATTATTTTGAGACTTGTTGCTCTATTTGTTTTGTTTTTAAAAATTTGAGTGCCCTTTGTAAGTCGTTTTTTTTCTCTCTTCCTATTTTCTAATGAATATTTTGAATTTTATGTTATATGTTTTAAACTTATAGTTTTAGGGTCAGGGATTTAGCTCAGTGGCATAAGCACCTGCCTGGCAAGTGTGAGGTCATGAGTTCAATCCCTGGTACCAAACCAAACCAAACCAAACCAAACCAAACAAAAAAAAACCCCAACCCAAAACTTATAGTTTTATTTTTCTGCTAGTTTTCTTTAGATTTTAAAACTATACTTATCTTTCCAAAACTTCCACCAGTTAAAGCAAGTGCAGTGTAACACGCTTGTCTCTTGCGGGTCTAGCCATGTCCTGCCTACCACCACGCCTGTCTTTGTCTTTCCTTCTAAGTTTGAACACACATTTTAAGTGATTGCTTATTTAGTAAATAAACTGTGTTAGCATGCTTACTCACCTTTTCTCCCATATCTAGTGGTGTCCTTCTGGAATTTATTTTCTCTTTTTGCAGCACTATTTTTCCTAAAAATAATTTTCAAAATGAGTCTTTGTGTATAATAAACCTCCTGGGGCCATGAATGACTCTTGCACAGCTGAAAGTTTAGACGACATAAAATTCTAGGTTTTCTTGCATTTGCTTCTGCGTCTAGGCTTTCTGATTCTTTCCCTAATTCTTTGGAAGTTGAACTTTTTGTTTGGTTTGCAGTACTGGGGATCAAACCTAGGGCCTTTGTACTGTGTTCAGCCCCAGCATTGTATGTATATATGTATGAATGTATGTATGTATGTGTGTATGTGTGTGTATGTATGTATGTGTGTGTGTATGTATGATATATTTTTGAGACACTCAAATTTGCAATCATCTTGCCTCAGCCTCTCAGAGAGCTGAAATTATAGGTATGTCACTGTTCCCAGCTGGCAATTTGACTTCTTGAGTCTAGAGTTTCCACTGTAAAGTGTGAGGTGACTTTTGGCCTCTTTGAACTTCCAGCTCCTCATCTGTAAAATGATGTGCTATCAGCCTGTATTCCGCAAGGGAAATCAATGAAGAAAATGTGATATTCTTGTGTTTGTGGACTAGAGAACAGTTCCCCTTACTATGGCTTTAAAATTGTTGACAAAATTCTTCCTTTTATAAGGATGGAGAAGAAAAGGGGAGAGCAAGTGACACTGACTTCTACTTCACAAGGTCAGGGAAAACACTTCAATTTTTCGCAGTTCTTAAAAGCCACAGAAAGTGTTTCTTTCTCTGGAAAGACTAATGACTTTCAGTAGCTTCTGTGTACCAGGCAGGCCTGCAGGGACTGATGTGTGACTCACAGCACGTCACCAGGCTGTGCTGTTTGCCAGGCACCTGCTGTGCAGGATCCGGAGGCTGCGCAGGCCTGGGCAATGCATCCTAGTCACGTCCAGGTTTGTGATGCTTTGGGGCCAGGAACCATTTTTTGCCCCATTTTTCGTTTCTGAAGTAAAACAAAAATAAATGAAAACAAACAAACAAGCAGAGCCAGAAGAAGAAGGAGGTGGAGGAGGAAGAGGAGGAGAAGGAGGGCGAGGAAGAGAAGAAGGAGAAGGAGAAGGAGAAGAGGAAGATGAGGAGAAACAAACTGATTACCAATTTGGTTTTTGCTAATAGAAAGTATGATTGAAAAATATGGTGAACATATAAATTTTAAAAAATTATTACAGTAAAAGACACATTGCCATTAATTGCCCTTGAAATATTCCCACTTTCTATCATTTTTGCTACCTTCTGAAGTAGTTCAGGAAGTCCTCTTTTGTGAGTGTCTTTAGTGGTGCTGTTCTGGCTGCGTCAATGTCCTGAATCCATTCAAAACATTCACCTTTCATGGTCATTTTGACTTTGGAGAAGAGCCAGAAGTCACATGGTGCTGGAGCTGATGGATGAGGCAGATACATACACTGTAATATTTTTATGAACCTGCCTTTCTTCGGGTGGCACTTGGCAGCAGCACTCATTCACTGAATTTTTAATCATCCCTTGTGAAGACACTCAGGAAAGAGGACCTCCAGAACTGCTTCAGGAAGTGGCGAGAATGATGGGATGAGTGTGTTCAAAGTGGGAGGGGGCGTTCTGAGGGGTTTAATGGCAATGTATCTTTCAATATAGTGAATTTTTTAATGTAAACATTTACCTTATATTTCAATCACACTTCATACCTAGTGGTCCCTTTTGCTCAGTGAAGCACTTATTTCTCAGGCGTCTGGGTTTGCTCAATGCCTTGCTCTCGAATCTCCCAGGAATGAGTGGGGTGGGGGCTTCAGGAAGGGGAACCCAAGAGAGCAACAGGATGGAAAACAGCCTCTGCAAGTGTTGGGTGCTGAAGAAGGCAGACCTCATAGGAAGTGTTTGCCACACCAGCCTTTGTGCCCGGGCACGCAGCGCTATCTAAGTACATGTGTTAAAAATGTGCCTGTGGACCTGACGTCTCTGCTGACCTGTGTGCTTAGTTCTCATTTCCAGTGACAAGGGGTTGAGGGGCTGCCTTTTCTTGGCCTTGACATTTCCCAAATTGGATATTTAAAACAACAGCAACAAAAACAAAATCAGAGCTAGGGAACCCCATTTGGAAGATGCAGATGCCTGTGCTTCCTTCTCCTCCTCTGAGCAGATGGTGACTCTTCTTGCCAGGTCTCAGCAAGAGGCAGATCTCAGAGTGGACATGCTCCATGCATTTTTAAAATTCTGAGGCCTTCAAACGCATCCAAATCTGTGAGAAAAGCACAAGGACATTTTGTCAATGCAGAATGAAAGCACCTTTCATCTTCTCAACATTGCTTCACATCTTGTTCTAGAAAGCACTCAGCCTTCATATCTGTTCATTTATATTACTACAAGGACTAATTCTCAAGTGAAGTGCTTATAAAATGACCACCACAGTGGCTGTAAGTGATACGAATGTACTTATTATCTCGAGGACAACAGTCTAGAAAATTATGTACTCATGTTTTTCTCCGTATTCCAGCATGTTTAGGGATATCATATTACATTTTTACCCCAAGGACCCTCAAACCCTCCCTCCACTCCAGTGTAAATGTGAGAATTGTAAACCTATATTTGCATTTGCTTGCTAATCATCAAAGCTGATGAGAGTTTTCTTCTTTTAGGAACCTGGCCAGGACACAGAGGTTCTAGGGCCGATGGCCAGTGCAAGAGAAAATTCAATTTAGGTGACGTCAACTGAGAGCAGTCAAGGGCAGCTTGGCTCAGTATCTTGTACTGGGGAACTGGAGAGACGGAGACAGTGATTCAGTTAAGCAAAAGTGGTGGGACAGGCATAGAAGCAGGGAGCTCAGGCCCCGTGGCATGGGATGAGATGGACAGAGTAAAGGACATGGCACAGGAATGCATAACTTCTTCCTTGGCCTTGTCTTGTGAAGCTGTGACTTTGGGCCAGCCTGCTCACATCTCTGGCCTTCTTGATCATCAGTTCCATTTTTGATAAAGTTGGGGTAATGTCTTGGGCAGTTGGGTTGCTTCCAGTTCGGGGCTTCTATGATAAAGCAACTGTGAGCATCCTCATACATATCTTTTGGTAGACACAGGTACTCCTGTTTCTTGGGTAAATATGGAGGAGTGAATTTGCAGAGTCATAGGTATACACGTTTAGCTTAACTAGTCCTCTCTCTGGAACTGTGTGGAATATTCCAGGAATAAATTTATGATAGGTACGGAAATCCTGATGAAGCACCCTGGGACTCTGGAGAACTCATGAGATAAAGATTCAGTCATTCAGAAGAAATTCTGTATTCAGGCAAGCGTCACTGACTTGAAGGGAGGCAGCACGTTTGAGTTCAGGTCCTGGTGCAGTTGTTACTCCTTGTGGTGGGCTGTCCTTACTTGGCGCCCTTCTCTGTGGGAGGATCATGGAAGATTATTCATCTTCCCAAGCTGAATTACAGCATGGCCACATGACTAGAATTGGCCAATGAAGTGTGCATGAAAATGACTCATGTCCATGCGGTTGTGGTTTTTTTATTTCCCCAGTACTGGGAATTGAACCCAGGGCCTTTACACTAAGCTACCTTCTCAGTCATTTATCTATCTATCTATCTATCTATCTAATCTTGCTAAATCACTAGTTGCCTAGGCTGGGTTCAGTGCTGGGATTGCAGATGTGCTCCTCTACACCTGGCTCATGTGGTTATAATTTTAAGAATGAGCATATAGTTTGCCATGTTCTTGTTCCCCTCTGCTGTGATGACTGACAACACTCAAGATCAAGTCTGCTCCTGTTGTGCTGTGTGAGTTTCAGCATGAAGGAGTGGGACACAGCCACAACAGATCCATGGTGGAAGTGTAGTATGAGTGAAAAATAACAATTATGGTTTCAAATCAAGATTTGGGGCTGAGCATGGTGATGTATGCCAGCAATCCCAGTGCTCAGGAGGCTGAGGCAGGAGGATGGCTGTGAGTTCAAGGCTGGCCTGGGCTACAAAGTGAGTTTTAGGCCAGCTGGAACTGCATAGTGAGACCCTATCTCAAAAGACAAAAAAAAAAATGGGGGGGCTGTTTGTTACCACCTCACAGCCTACCCTGTCCTGACTGATATAGCGCTACCTCACCATTGATCCTGAGTGTGTTACGTAAATTCTTTGACCTGCAGGTGCTTAACCTTTAAGATGGGGAGTTGAGCATCTTTCTTGGCTGATGCAACCAAGAAAGGGTCCGGTGGCGAGAGGATTGAAATAAGCCATAGATTGTGAAGTTGCTTTGAAGATGTGTGACAAAATATGAGGCTTGATTTCTGTTGTTGCAGTCAAGTATGATGGGATAAGCAGGTAAAGGTGCAGACTCTGGAATTAAACAACGGGGTCACTTACTAGCTGTAAGTAACTCTGCATGAGTTACTTAACTACCCTAATTCCCTCTAGCACTAAAATGTGGTCAGTAGCAGTATCTGCCTCACAGGGTGGTGTGCAGATCGATGAAAGAAGTACAGTGGAAACATAACACTGAGCCCAGCATATAGCCACCCTTGGCCGAGGCCTGCAGTGGTTGTTATCATTGTGTTGTTATTGTTGTTCCCACCTTGGTGTGTCTTCTGTGTCAGGATCAGAAAATTCCGGAAGGGCTGAGTTCTGCAGTCCTATTCTATTACAACCAGAGCAAAATACGTCTATCTCTTTAAAAAAAATCTGCAGGCAAGGCAAACATCCTTGGTAGGGAAGCTGTTTAAGTGCTTTAGATTTTTGTCTGCATAATAATTTATTAAAGATCTGCTGCTAAAAGAGTCTTCTTTCAAAAGTAAATCAATAGTTCACACAGAGGCCAAGGTACTAAATTCCTTTCTTCTTCCTAGAAGTTAAGTCATAGGGAAAAAAAATCACATTTGATGTATTTGTGAAAAATTTATTTACCCTACTGTGTGTAGGGCAAAACTTGGGGAGGATAATACATAAAACAGTACTCTGCCCTAAGGGCCTCATAGTCTACCAGGGAGAAAGGCATCTCTGTGTGTAATTAAAATTAGGTACTGTAAAGGTTCTTGATTTACAGAGTTATGTAGCAAAGGTGATAGGAACATAGATGCGGGAGTGATGTATTATGTCTAGGTGGGTCCTGGCCAAAGCTTTGGAAAGGAAGTGATGTTTGAATTGGGTTAGTTAGGCTAACTGGATTTTTCCATTGCTGAACAGGATTATCCTACCTAGTTTTATTGGGATGAAATTGCACTAAAATGAGAAGGCTGCAGTTTGAGTCTCTTAATGAACAGGAGTGTCACTGTGTCCCTTTTAGACACTGAGTCTAAAAGGGAGGCCTGGAATACCAACCAAATGGGGGGTGTCTTGGTTACTTTTCTCTCATTGTTGAGACAAAATACCTGATGCCCAAAATGAAGGGAGGAAAGGTTTATTTCGTACAGTTATGGAGGTGTTAGTTCATATTTAGCTGGTTCCAAGGCAGGGTGGTATGGCTGAGGGTCAGCTGTTCATAGCAGCTGCAGGTGACAAGAGCAAACCACACATAAAGGGAAAGACATAACTCTTTCCCAACCTCACACTGTGTGTCGGCTTCACCCCTGGGCGGGTGCAGAACTCACACCGCCAATCCCAGTGCTAGACAACAA
>RJWT010034162.1:0-13743 GCA_004365215.1 Cuniculus paca
TTTCAGTTTCTTACACTAGGGAGATGATGTGGTGTTTACACATGTGAGTTTGGTTTATTTCACTTATGAGTATGGTCTCAAGTCACATCCATTTACCTACAAAAGCCTCAGTGTGATCCTTCTTTATAGCTGAATAGTACTCCATTGTATAAAAGTACCACATCTTTTTTATCTATTCCTCAATTGATGGGCATTTGGGTTGTTTCCAAGATTTGGCTATTACAAATTGTGCTGCTATAAACATGGGTGCACATTTATCACTGTGTTATGATGATTTCACTTCTCCTGGGAATATGCCCAGAAGCGGAATAGCTGGGTCAAATGGGGCTTCCAATCCTAGCTTTTTGAGAAACCTCCAGATTGACCTCCACAGTGGTTGCACCAGTCTACACTCCCACCAACAGTGGAGAAAGGTTCCTTTTTCCCCACAGCCCCTCCAGCATTTATTGTTGGTGATTTTCTTGATCCTGGCCATTCTTTCTGGAGTGAGATGAAATCTCAGAGTTGTTTTAATTTACATTTCTCTAATGACCAATGATACTGAACATTTTTTCATGTATTTATTTGGCATTTGTATTTGTTCAGCTAAGAAGTGTGTTTTCATCTGAGATGCCCATTTCTGGATTGGGTCTTTGAATTTTGAAGGCCTGATATTTTTTAATTCTTTATGTGTTCTAGATAGAAGATCTTTGTCTGAAGGGCAGTTGACTAAAATTTTTTCCCAATTTGTGCGTTTTCTTTTCACTCTGTTGGAGATTTCTTTTGATATGCAAAAACTTTTTAACAAGACAAGATCCCAGTTGTTGATTCTGGGAAGGATTTCCCGTGCACTTTGACTTTTGTTCATGAATTCTCCACCTACCCCTATGTTTTCAAGATTTCTACCCACTTTGTTTTCCAGCAGATTTAGTGTTTCTGTTTTAATATTTAGATCTTTGATCCATTTTGACTTTAGTTTAGTGTATAGTGATAGGCTTGGGTCTAATTTTAGTTTTTGGCATATGGAAAGCCAGTTTTTCCAGACCATTTATTAAAGAGGCTATCATTCGTCCAGTGAACATGTTTGGCCCCATTGTCAAAGATAAGGTGGCTGAGTGTGTTTGTATTTGGGGTTGTATCTTCTAATCTATTCCATTGATCCTCAGATCTGTTTTGATTCCAGTACCATGCTGATTTTATTACAGTAGCTTTGTAGTATAATTTCAAGTCTGGGATTGTGATGCCTCATGTCCTGCCCTTGCTGCTCAGAAGTGCCTTTGCTATTCTAGGGCTTTTCTCATTCCATATGAATTTTAAGAATGATTTCTCTAGATCTGACACTGGTCACATTTTTATGGCCACTGTCAGATAACAAATCAATTTCCATTTCACCCAAGAATTCTTTTAAATAGAAATTTGAATTCTATTTATGTTAGAGTCCCTAGCTTCAAGCACAGTTCCTGGCCAGGAGGAAGTTATTCAATAACTGATTGTTGAATACTACTGCATTTGCCTTTTGATAACATTGACCCAAGATCAAGGCTTTTTTTTAATCAAGAACTTGATAAAATGTATCTATCTTTGCAATTATGGAGAATTCTTATACTTACTACAGTTGTAAGAAATAAGAAAATAATAAAAGATTATTAAGAATCATATTTTTATATATTTATCTTTTTGGAGGAATGAAATTATAACACACACACACAATGAGCATTTTCTTTCTTTTTTAAAAAATAATTTCCAAATGGGTTGATGACATATCTCAATGTAAAGTTCCTGGGTTCAATCCCCAGTACTATACACACACACACACACACACACACACAGGTTCTTGTAAGTTAATTAAGTGCAAGTTAATACTTCAGAAGATACATAAGGAAAGTATGAATGAAGCAAACATAAATATATGTGGTCCAAAAATAGTGAAATTAAATGTTCAACAAAGAGAAAATGAATGTAACAACCAAGAAAAATGAAAATTTATACTCAAATACTGTTGAAATTGTGTAAATTGGTACACACTTTGTAAAACACCAACCAGGAAGTAACCAAGAATTTTAACTGTTCATTGATTTATCTCAAAATATATGTATGGAAGTGTGTCCCACAGAAATGATGATACATAGTAAGATGATCACTAAGTGTCTTCTTAAGTGATATTATTTAAAACTCATTTTATTGGAGAGATGATTTGATGAGAAATGACATATGTATATAGTCTTAAAATATTTCCCTACAAACATATAATAAACATCTCCCTACAAACATAATAAAGGAAAAAATTATACCTGTATAGTAGAAATAGCAGAAAATTTCTTAACTAAGTGATCATTAATAAGGGAAAAAATCATATCACTTGTCTAAATGTGACTTTCTCAGAACACAGAATCATTCCTGGGATGAGTTATTCGTTTTGAAGGGAACACTGAGGATCGACTCCAGAGTCTTTGAACTGAGCTACCTCCTCAGCCCTCTCAACTTGTACATATGTAGATGTCAGTTTGAGAAAGCCTTAGATCCGTGGCCAGGATCCAGTGAGCCAATTTATCACTAAGCATCTGTTTGCTATTTTATCAATCATAGACACAGCAAGAGAAATATGAATATTCATAGTAAGTAGATGAGATCGTAGTTTCTTAGAGCACTGCTGCCCCAAACTCAAGAATGTTGTGCTGCTGGTACTCAAATATAAGCCTGTCTATGAGCACATTTAATTCAGTACCCTTGATAGGTTACCATTCTATCCCAGTGATCATTGTCTCTAATTATATGTTTTTTTCTCAGTTTCCTGAATGATTTACAATTAACTTCAGTCTGTCTATTTCAACACAACACTAACAGATAGAGCTCAGGGTATTTAGTCACAGATGATACCCATGAAAGCATCAGAGGCCATTGGGATCCACTAGGTCCTTGGCCATGGTATCTTCCCTATTTCTTTCACCTGAGTGCTGGTTAAACTAGAGGACATCCTTAATCCATGTGAGGCCAAATGAAGTGTCAAAAGAATAAATGAATGAGTTTTGTAGGCCTCACTCAGATCTTGCAAAGAGAAAACAGAGATTTTCCATTAAGTAAAATTTGAAGGGTACAAAGTTAGCATACAAAAATCAGTTATGAAATTATATGCCAATAACAAATCATCTGAAACCAAAATCAAGAAAGCAATTACATTTACAATAGTTTCAAAAATATTAATAATAAATTTAGACAAAGAAGTGAAAAAATTCTATCATGGAAACAATAAAACAATGATTAAAGAAATTAAAGAGAACATACCTAAAAATGGAAGAACATTCTGTGTTCAACATGGTTAAAATTTCTATATTCTATCATGGAAACAATAAAACAATGATTAAAGAAATTAAAGAGAACATACCTAAAAATGGAAGAATATTCTGTGTTCAACATGGTTAAAATTTCTATACTACAAAAAGTGTTTTGAAAACCTGTATAGCTTGCAGTGTTCTGCTTTGAAATGCTATATTATGTTTGACTCTATTCTGTTTTCTTTTGCTTTTTTCATTCTGTTTTGTTTTGTTTTGTCCTATTTTCTTTAAAATAAAAAAAATGTTCAACTGAAAAAAAAAAAGTGACCTACAGATTCAATGCACTCTTACCAAAACACAATGATACTCTTCACAGAAGTGGAAAAAATGACCCTAAGATTTGTAGGGAACCACAAAAAAATAAAACCTCCAAATAGCCAAAGCAATCTTGAGCAAAAAGAACAAAGCGGGAGACATAACGCTACCTGACTTCACAACATATTACAAAGCTATAGCAATCACAGCAGCAGGATACTGATGTTCAAACTGTCACATAGACCAATGGGACAGAGTAGAGAACTACAAGTAAATTCACACATCTACAGTCAACTGATTTTTGACAAATATGCTAAAAGCATATGTCAGAGAGGACAGCCTTTTCTTTTCTTAAATATTTTATATTTTTAGTACATGTTAACAGTATATAATGATTACCTTCATTGTGAGGAATTGGTACACATATATAACACGTTTCGATACTATTTTCCCCTCCTCTCCATCCCACTTGTTTCAGCATCAGATTTATTTATTTATCTTACAAGTCCATAAAAGATAATTATCACACATGCATATTAACAGCTAGACCAACAGGCAAAAAATATATATAAAACACATAAGACAGTTATACTAAATCAAAGTATACTTTTAGATATGCTGTCCGTGCTGAGTTACAATAATTTTCTCTCTCCCTCTCTCTCTCTCTCTCTCACCCTCTCTTTCTCTCGCCCCCTCTTTCTCTCTCTTTCTCCCTATTGTTTTTATTTTGTAGTTTAGATATTCAGTTTCTCATATAAGAGAAATCATGTGTTATTTAAACTTGAATGTCAGATTTATTTCAAAGTGCATCCATTTTCCTATAGCAGAGTAGTACTCTATTGCTTATAAATACCATTTCTTTATTTATTCATCCATTGATGGACATATAGGCAGCTTCCTCGATTTAGCTATTATGAATTGTACTTCTATAAACATGGGTACACACATCACTCTGGCATGACAGCTTTAATTCTTTTGGGAAGACACAAAGGGAGATAGCTGGGTCATATTGACTTGCTATTTTTAGGTTTTTGAGGACTATCCATACTGATTTCCACAGTGATTGCACCAATTTACACTCCCATCCATAATGAAACAGGATTCTTCTCCCTTCCCCACCACCCCCTGCAGCCTCTCCTGCATTTGTTATCTGCTGATTTCATGATGGTGGCTCTTCTTTCTGAAGTGACAATCTCAGTGTTGTTTTGATTTGCATTTCTTGAAGAGGACAGCCTTTTCAAATGGTGCTGGGAAAATTGGAGATCCACATACTGAAGAATAAAACTGGACCCCTCTCATCAGTTACAAAACTCAACTCAAAATGGATGACATATTTAAATGTAAGGTCTGAAACTACAGAACTAGTTGAAGAAAATGGAGGAATAATGTAGGACACTGGGAAGGACAGGGTTTCATGGAGAAGACCCAAAGCACAGGAAATGAAAACAAAAATAGAAAAATGGGATTACATCAAACTGAAAAACTTCTGCACAGCAAAACAGACAAACATCAGAATAAACATATGAACTAAAGAATGGAAGAAAATACGTACACACTATATATCCAACAAGGGGTTAAAATAAGGAACTCAAAAAACCTCAAATGACAAAAACAAAGTTTAAAAACAAGCAATAGACATTTCTCAACATAAGACAACACATGAATGGCTTAAGGGTGTATGAAAAATGCTCAGTCATTAATTATCAGAAAAATAAAATCAAAAGCACACAATGTTATCACTTTAACCATGTAAGAATAGCTATTATCAAAAAGACTAAAGATCACAAGTTCAGGTGAGGAGTATGTGGAGAAAAAGAGCCCTTGCAAACTGCTGATGAAATTGCAAGTTAGTGCAGCCAGTATGAAAGCCAATATGGAGGTACCTCAAAAAATTAAAAATAGAACTACTGTGTAATCCTCCTGTAGGACTAACGAGTATATATCCAAAGGAAATAAAATCAGTATATTGAGACATCTGTACTTTGGTGTGCATTTCAGCGCTATTCACAACAGCAAAGAGGAAAATGACCTGTGTCCATCAGCTATACGTGGATAAAGAAAAAAATATAAAATGAAATACCATTTGGCCATGAAAAACCTGTGACAACATGGGTAGAACTAGAGATGATTATATTAAATGAAATAAGCCAGGCACAGAAAAAAAAGTAATACATGATCTCACTCATATGTGGAATTTAAAAATGTTAATCTCATAAAATTTGAAAATAGAATAGTGGTTACCAGAGGCAGGAGAGAGTAGAGAAGAGACAGGAATGGTGAAAGTTTGATCCACGAGTTACAGTTAAAGAGGGAGAAGAAGTTCTGCAATGCTATTCCATATTAAGGTTACTATAAAATACCAGTTAAGTACTGTATATTTCAAAAATCTATCAGCACAGGTTCTGAGCATTTTCACTACAGAGAAATTTTAAATGTGTGAGAAGATAAATATGTTTAACTTGATTTGAACACTAACAACATATTGAAGCATTACATGTTGCCCTAAAATATGCATATTTTTATGTTATATATATCAGTTAAAATAAATTGAATTCATAAAATTTTTTAAGTTGAACAAATCATAAAATTTTTACTTTAGAGTTCAAGAAAATAAATAATTGTCCCTTAGCATGTAAAGCAGTGTTTTCCTTCTTAGTTTGGTAAACATATTTACCCATGTAGTTATCATAACAAGTCTAAGGACAGTAATTGATATGTTGCACTAAAATGCAAGTTCTCATAAGGACATGAGAGACACATTTGACACATTCTTCTTCAAAGGTACTCTGGAAATTCTTCAGTTATCTCACATACAATACAATTCTAATCGGCATCTTTCGCCACCTATTTATTTACAACATGCTGTGTGTAATAGAAGTTCTCTGTAAACTGCGAACATTGTCCAAATACAATCCTTCTCACACAACAAAATTCTCTTCTGTTTGAATGGTAGGGAAAGTTTTTATCTTCTGTATAGCTAATCTGCTTATTTTCATCAAACAATGATAACTAGATAAACCATTGGATTTCCCTTTTTTGTTTTGTCTTCTAAAAAGCTCTAACATTGAATGTTAGGCTTCAGGTCATCACCCTTCACCCCAGTTTCCCAAGATAATTACCCAGTCCCTGCAGATACCACGTGATTTCCGATTTTCATTCAGCTTGATTTCTGCTTTCTCATCATTATACATTTTACGCTGTTTGAGGAGGTTTGGGGGATGCCTCTATAAGAAACAGAAAAGTTAGACATTGTTAGTAAACAGTCACATGACTACTCTTCAACACATTTGAGTTATGTAGATTTGAGGTTAAATATCAGCTTTAACACTTGTTAAAGGTGTGGGACCACTTGAGCAAATTGCTTAAATTATCTGAACTTTAATTTCTTCATCTGGTAAGTAAGGATAATGACAATGTTATTTAGTAGAATTAAACAAAATACTACACAGAGAATGCTTCAAACCTTGCCCAGTATTTTGTATGTGTTTAATAAATGATATCTCTAAGAGCCATTTAGAAACAACACTGACTTTAAAAATATGAAAATGTTTCTGGAGTACAATAGAGCAACTACATGTTCAGACCTTGGCACCAAATTATGTGAGTTTGGCTCCCTACTACCTGCATTATTTGCTATCTGTAACATTAGAAAACTTTTATTTCCTCTTTTTGTTTCCTAATATCGAATGAAAATATAATAAAAATTTAACTCACTGAGATTTTTTTAAGGAAAAAATATATGTGCCTACTTTAAAAAAAAAAAAGTGCCCAGTATACAGTAAACAATAGATACTACTACTACTACTATAGCTACTACTTTTTTATTAGTTGGCCCTAGGTTCAAACCAAATTTTCAGAGACATCTACTCCAAGAAAAACTAAAAATAATAATCAGTGAAAACTGAATTGAATTGCAAATTCGAACCCTTGGACAACTTAGCAGCTTAGTAAAAATCTGTCTCAAAATAAAATAAAAATTTTAACAGGCCAGGGATGTAGCTCAATGCAAAAACCATGGGTTCAATCCAAGAGATTGGGGAGGAGAGAGAAAGAGAGGTAGAAGAGGGAGAAAGAGAAGGAGAAGACGAAGACAAGTCAAAAGACAAAAGACAAAGATTGGAAAGAGAAAGAAGAGAGAAACGGAGTCAGAGACAGACAGGAGACCAATGAAAAGGAGGAGGAAAGATGGAGGGAAGAAGGGGGAGGGAGGGAACAAGGGAAAGAGGAAGGGGAGAGGAGGAGGAAGAAAAGGAGGAACAAAGGCTGTGAGGAAAAGGAAAGGGGAAGGAAAAGGAAAGAGGGACGGAAAGACAAAGTAGAAAGAAAGGGAAGGGAGAAAGGGAGGGAAGAAAGGAAAGGAAAGGAAAGGGAGAGGGGAAAGGGAACCAAAGGAAAGGGAGACAGAGACAGAAAACTCCCCGTAGGAGGCTGGCCTGCACCACAGTCCCCAGATCCCTTTCTCACACTCCTCCCAACCTTCCTCAAGTGAGCGCTGCTCACAGGGATCTTCTTCTGCTACTAGTTTGTTCCCCTGACCTGAGGCGAAGAAAGATAACAAAGCAGAGTCTGTTTCATTTGCAGGCAGCCAGGAGGCTCTGGCCTCTGGGGCAGTGGAGTCCGGAGCCTCTAGCTCATCCTCTGTACTCACCCAGACACTGATACAAGCCATTGAAGTAACACAGGCTCATCTGCCTTCCAACATTCCTGTGGTATTTGCTCAGGTAACGAACAACTTAAACTCAGCTGTAGTAACTAGACCCTTGGTGCTCAGAGGAAGCCAATTAAGCCTGAATCTTCCTCTGGCCTCCCACAACCCTCCACAAAGGTACATGTTCTGACTTCTTTGTATCAGAAAGGAATTGTTGAGGAAGATGCATCTGACCTGGGCCTTGTTTATACAGTCAAGAACCAAATGAAGGGAAATAGCCCTAACTCCATCATTATTGACTCCTTAATTTTTTAAATATATTTTACACTTCAAAATATAGTCTCCTACTCAGCCACTGTCTTTTTCAATCCTGAGAGTGAACCAAACAAGAGGGAAGGACAGGCTCTCTTCTGGCTGGAACCATGGAGGGTGTGGAAGAGAAGAAAAAGGTTCCTGCAGTGCCAGAAACCCTTAAGAATAGGTGAAGACATTTCACAGAGCTGAAGATGAAGCACCTGAGAAAAAAGTTTGCCCAGAAGACACTTTGAAAGGCAAGGAGGAAGCTCATCTATGAAAAAGCCAGGCACAATCATAAAGAGTGCAGACAGATGTACAGAACTGAGATTTGAATGGCTAGGATGGCAAGAAAAACTGGCAACTTCTATGTACCTGCAGAACCCAAATTGGCATTTGTCATCCGGATCAGGGGTATCAATGGTGTGAGCCCAAAGGTCCACAAAGTGTTGCAGCTTCTTCATCTTTGCAGAATCTTCAATGGAACCTTTGTTAAGCTCAACAAGGCTTCAATTAACATGCTGAGAATTGTGGAACCATATATTGCATGGGAGTACCCAAACCTGAAGTTGGTAAACGAACTAATATACAAGCATGGCTATGGCAAAGTCAATAAGAAGTGAATTGCCTTGACAGATAACTCAATGATTGCTCAATCTCTTGGTAAATGCAGCATCATCTGCATGGTGGATCTGATTCATGAGATCTATACTGTTGGAAAACGCTTTAAAGAGGCAAATAACTTCCTGTGGCCCTTCAAATTATCGTCTCCAAGAGATCTAGCTCAGTGGCCTAAGCGCCTGCCTGACAAGCACAAGGTCATGAGTTCAATCCCCGGTGCCACAAAAAAAAAATTATCGTCTCCACAAGGTGGAAACAAGAAAAAGACCAACCACTTTGTGGAAGATGGAGATCCTGGAAACAGGGAAGACCAGATCAACAGGCTCATTAGAAGGATGAACTAAGGTATCTACCATGGTGTTTTTATGATTTGGTCAGTTAATTAAAAGTGTCTACTTCCAAAAAAAAAAAACAGAGAGAGAGAAGGACAGGTACAATTTTATCAGTAATAAAGTGAAAAACCAAGTGAAGTGACTACCTCAAGGCCACCCAGCCAGCAAGTGACTGGGCTGAAGTCAAGATCAGCTGCCTTCTTTCCACACATATTGCCATAAGATTTCTACTTTGGAGCAGTTACATCTTTAAAAAAAAAAAAATCATTCGGCATCTGAACAGAGACTCCCAGATATTTCAGCTCTCCAGGAAAGATGCCTCGTCCTGAACCCCTCAGAGGAGGAGAGCATTGGAAAAACTGGCTGTTTCTTTCCTCTTTTCCTTCTGCTTTGTGCTTTGGCACACTTACCCATCATCCGGGTCATTAAAGGGAGTACCTCTTAATCCCTCGTGTTTCAAATGGAAAATGAAAGCACATAATCACAGGATTAGGAAAAGCTGAATCTAGGGATGCTGAGAAACCCTCCAGAACGGGTTGCCAGATAGTTTTGCTCTTTGCCAAGATATCTTTTCTCTTTATTTAAACCTTCCTGAATTATACGGGAAATGTAATTAAAACCATCATTTCTCTCTATTCAAATGAAAACTTTTGCTGACTAAGAAAAAAATACAAAAAAAAAGAAAAGCCACACAAAGATACTTGTGACTACTCTAGCCCTTGGAAGGAGGAAAGGACCTCTTGAGTCATCCAGACTTGGCCACTTGGAAACCAAACCTGTAGCTTGGGATCTGAGTTGTTTATCAAGCTAGTGTCCCTCAGCACCGCCCACCTTCTGTTCCCTGCATTATGATTCTGAGACTGGGCTCCACAGATAAAACTTCCCCTTTGCCATCTGGCTTTCTGTTACGATCTTCATGTGAAGAGTGTTAGAGGGAGACTGTGAGGCTAGCGGAAGGGGAAGGGATTTGCCCCTCGCTGTTTGATTATGATTCATGCCAATGTCACCCACACAGTGGCTCTCAACCCTGCAGCAGCAGTTGATTCCAGCCTCCTTTTTATCCCAAATTCCCAGAACCAGCCTCACTGGGATCCCTTCAGGTCTCTTTGGCCAGGTGGTGCTCCGTGGTGTGGGAAGCAGCCCTGTGGGATCCCTCATCCAAGGTTCTATTTTCAACCACTAATCCCCTCTTCCCTTTGTTTCCCTTGTCTCCAGGATGGCAGATGATTCCTGCAGTTACTAGAGCCATGCATCACTTCAAAATGGGGATATATTCTGAGAAATTCACATTAGGTAATTTTATCATTATGCAAGCACCATAGAGAGTACATAGCATCCCTAGATGGTGTGGGTTAATCACTCAGCCTCTGCATGCAATGAAGAGACGGTAAACACAAGATGTATGAGGCTACTGCCGGGGCAACACAGCATGCTGTTTAATAGCAAATTTTTATTTAATAAGTAGAAGTATATGCTCAAATAATGATAAAAATCATAGTAGTGGTTACTGTATGTAATCATATGAGCTATAATTTTGTTTAATTGGCAGTGCATGTGTGTTTACACTAACATCACCACAAACACATAAATAATGTGTAATAATGTTATGATCACTAAGCCATAGAATTTTTTCAGCTCCATTATAATTTCATGGGACAACAATCATACATGTCATCTGTTGTTGACAAAATGTCATTATGTGGTGCACAACTATATATATTTCTGCAATTACAGTCCTCCAAATAGCCTGTTAGTAATTTTATACTTTGTATTAAACTGTTTCTGTTAAAATAACTGGTCCAGTTCTTGTTTTTCTGATCTGACCCTGATACATACAGAATCCTTATCTGTATTTCAGATACAGATTAAAATTTTTAAATTGTGTTCATTTCACTTTTTTATCAGTGCATAGTAATTATACAGAATAATGACTTTCACTTTGACACATTTGTATATGCATAACATACTTAGATCATTTCCATCCCCAATTACCATCCCTTGCCCTCACCTACTCCAGACTCCCTTCCTCTTCTCTAATCATTTCCCTTCTACCTTTGCACTGCTTTTTCACCTAGATTCCACACATGATACTTGCCTTTCTGAGTCTGGCTTACTTCACTTAACATAGTGATCTCCGGTTCCATCCATTTTTCAGCAAATGACATGATTTCTTTCTTCTTTACGATTCAATAATATTGATTGTACCCACTTTTAAACTTTCAGTGATTGATTAATTCATATACTATAGATCTAACGTTCTGCTAAGGAGTAGAAAAATAAATATGAATAATGGTTCCTCTGCCAACTCAGTCAAACAAACTATTGGAATATACAAATAAATGCAATGTTGTTCAATGTGCTATAAGAAAGGCATATAGAAATTTCTACTGGTTCTTTTTTATTCTGAAAAAGAAGGAAAAAGTAATCATGCTTTGAAGAATGCAAAGACAGCTACATAGAACAGGCTGAAAATATTTAAAATAAAAACTCTAAAGGACCATATGAGTAACAAAATAACAAAAATAGTTTAAAAATAACTATCACCACACTCTAAGTTCATCAAGTGTATCTATAATTAAAAAAATAAGATATCAATCTAGCCTTTGGAATTACTGTCCAATTTCTTCCAGGCATTAAGTTTACATTAATTTGTAATACATGATCTTTCATAAAGGTTAACTCTTGCCTAGAAATACATGTATACATATACGTGTGTGCACACACAAAACTCATTATCTTGCATTTCAAGGAACACGAATACCTGCAGCATGGAATCTCTAACTAAAGATCAAGTAAATGTAATCTGAAGTGTGTTCCATGATAAACTGCTTCATTGGGGGCATTAATAGGCAACCCATGAATAAAGGTTTCAAAGGGTAAATGATTTTGAGAAATGCATTACTGAACAGTTTTACTTGCCTCAGGATTTTTCAGAATGTTGAACGTATTAATATGTTTGTGAATCCTATAGCCAGAGTCACAAATTGCAGCCAGCCAAATCATGCTTTATGCATCTTCTTATTAATCCACCATACACAGGGCTGGAGATATAACTCAGTGGTAAAGTATATGCTTAACAGGTACGAGGCCCAAGTTTCAATAATTAGCACCAAACAAAATAATTCTTTATATCCAGTTAGCTATTTAAATTCCTTGTAACCTCTTCTTTCATCGTGTCTTAGCCTTTATCATCTTTCCCTTTCAGCCTCCTACCTCCCTAACCACTTGCCTTCCTTCTCAGTACCTATGTCAACCCTCCATTACAAAAATCAGAAAAATATAGACCACAGGCCAATGCCAACCAGTTTGCCTATTTATTCCTGGTTATAAGCTAAGACTATTTTTATATGGTTACATTGTAAGTGGTTATATAAATAGATACATAATAGCTTCAATTTTGTATCTTGGCTAAAACACTTACTGTCTAGCCCTTTAAGAGAAAGTTTATTGATGCTGCTTAAAGCTCCTGTCAGATGCATTTACTTTAAGTCACCTGTATTTTTTAAAGTTTCTTCTCCCAAACTATGAAGGCTGCTACTTGTTTAACCAGAATTTTATAAAACTACAAGAAAGGACAATACTTTCATAGAGTGAGAAAGAAAGATCCTTCCTTTAGGTTTTGGCAAAGAAGGACATGGCTGTCATCTGCTGATTCCAATGTAAAATCAGAGAGCATTGAAAATGTATGAAATTCCTTTCTAGGGATACAACAACCACAACACTAACTAGACAGTGGTAAACCAGAAAGGATGACCAATTCTATCTCAGCAAAATCACTAGACAGGAAGCAGAAGGTGTACCACAACTGACTTTCTTTCCAGTGAACTGTCAGTGAGAGTTAAGAAGCCCTAAAAGGCTACCTGTGCCCCGCCCACTCACCAGGAGCAGCGTGGCCCAGGCGGCTCCCTCAGGGGCGTGCACAGCCAACCCCACCTAGCTGTGCACCTGGGGAAAGGGCGACCAGACCCATGGAGATCAGCGCCCAGCCCCCGCTGGCCACAGACGTTCAGGGCGTCACTGGGGTCCTCCCAGCACCCCGCTTGCGCGCCGGGGGCAGCCCAGCGGCGGCTGCTCTCAACGGGCTTGGGTTGGGGGCGTGACCAGCGAATTCCGCCTAGCCCTTCAGCTTGGGACTTTGCCAGGAGCCTGGTGGGGGCTTCCGTTTGTGTCTGTCCCCCATTGGCCCAGGCCATTCAGGACATCTCTGGGGTCCTGCCTAGGCCCCACACATTCACCCAGAGCAGCCTGGCAGCTGCTTCTCTGGGCCTCACTTGGGTTGGGG
>RJWT010034163.1:0-13742 GCA_004365215.1 Cuniculus paca
TTGGGAAAGACCAAGAAAGGGAATAGCTGGCTCAAATGGAACCTCTAGTTCTAGTTTTTTGAGGAATCTCCACAGGCAAAGACTTAATGAATAAAACCCTGGTTGCACGGGAAGTAATACAAAGAGTCAACATCTGGGATCTCATGTTTTTAAAAAAAATCTTCGCAGAGCAAAAGAAATCAAGAGGGTGAAGACAACCCACAGAGTGGGCAAAATAGTTGCTCACCAAAGGACTAAAATCTAGAAAATATAAAGAATTGAAAAAAATCGGACCCTGCAAATTTAAAGGCTCAATCCAAAAATGGGCATCTGAAATGAATGCACACTTCTCAGAAATACAAAGAGCAAATAAATGTAGGAAAAATGCTCGACACCACTGTTCCTTTCAGAGATGTAAATTAAAACAACACTGAGATTCCATCTCACTCGAGGAAGAATGATTATCATCAAGAAATCAACCAATAACAAATGTTGGAGGGGTTGTGAAGAAAAGGGGGCTCTTTTCCACTCTTGGCGGGAGTGTAGACTTCTTTTATTAAAAAATTGTTTAGCAAATGTAGAACAAAACAACCACTGATTCGAAAGCCCTCAACCTTTCCTAAGTCTAAGCCCCCTTAAGGAAAGTCACTACCCTGACTTCAACAATCAAATAAATTTCTCATTTAAGAACAGTTTCCATGGAATCAGAGTGTTTACCCTGTTTTATCTGCTTGCTTTCCCTCAGTGCAATGCCTGAACTTTTTAAGTTGTGTTATACAACACATTCATTCATTCATCTTCCACTTATCTGACTATATCACTATTTTCCTTAACAGCATTTGAAATGTTTCCAAGTTCTAGCTTTATAAATCAAGCTACCCTCCCATCCTCATATGCTTCTGTTTCATGTTTCCACATCATTATTGAGCATGTACTTAAGCCAGATGGAATGATCATAGATTATGTGCACGCCCAATTTCAATCGCTTTTCATTTTCCAAGTGTGTGTAAAATCTGCAAGCCACTAGTTGTCTACAAACCATATGTTTGCCAGTGCATAGGTATATCTATTTTTTGTATTTTTTTCTTTTGGTACCATAAATTGAACTGAGGACCTCAAACCTGCCAGATAGGGAATTGTGCCACTAAGCGATATCCCTGGTCTTGCCTACTTTTTGTATTTATTGTTTTTATTTCATAGTTGGATAGATATATGGTAGTATTTTATAGAGATTTTAGTCTCACTGTAGCATATGTCACAGAATCATTCCCCACATTACTGAAATGGAATCTCAATAGTATTCTTCTCTACAGTTATAAGGGACTAAATGTTTTATTACTGTTTTCAAAGACTCAAACTGTTGATTCAGTGTGTCTTCAATTCTACATTTTATTTTGTTTTGTTGTTTTTATTGTTTCCCATTTTTCTTTAATAAAATAGATAATCACATTTCCAACCTTCATGACATTAAATCTTAGATCACTGTTTTCTCTACCTTTCTCTGTGCAAATCCATCTATATAACTATAGTACATATGAATATAAACAATGATAATTGTGTGCATGTGTACTAGGTATATTTCTAATGTGCATGCATATTTCAAGGTTTTTTCACTCAGAACTGATATAAGTACAAAACATTTATTAAAACTTACGTTTACATTATCATTAAGAGACCTTCAATCTGAAATTAGGAACTTTTATAATAAAATATCAAGTATTACAATAGTTTAATATTTTAACTTAGAATGATATATGCAGCCTAATTTAATACACACTAACAAAAACCCTAAAATAGAATTATTTTATTGAAAATTGGGTACTTAAGTACATTCTCAATCAGATTATATCAGTTGATTCTACACCCTGAAATTTTAAACTCATATGCATTACTTTACATCATGGAGTGATACAAATGTATTCAAATAGAATTAAGTTAACTATAAAAACATATTCCATCACTTAGTTTTTTCTGTATGTTTCAGAACACTTCTTTTTAGTTAAACTTTGATTCTATATAGTTACATATTTTAACTAAGCATTCAAAATCACTGTAAACATCATTTTCCCACCAGAATTTTTCATTGTTTGCAAATAAACATCACATTCAAATAAATAAAATCATTGTATCTTAATATTGAAACTAAAAGCATGTCCATTTCACTCGCTTAAAATACATTTGTTATTAGTCTACCTGTAAATCGAACATTAATTCACTACAGTGAATAAATGATCAAAAATAAGAGTTAGTAGGCAAAAGAACAAATTCCACAATTATCCCATTTATAACCCACAAGACAAATTTCAAGATTATTATTTACTCTAGTTTGGATATATTTAAAAAATCTTAAAGTATATCTTGAAATATTAAATACATCAAATTCCTTTTAATATTTTATATCACATTTAATTCAAAGAACAAAAATAAACATTATAACTATGGGAAGTGTTACAATCGAATTAGACTAAATAATATAGTAGGTAATGCATTATTAATAAAACTTTCAAAGACATTAAAATGCTTTGTAAAATTTAATATGGCTATGAAGAATTGCAAGAATACAAAATCAGACACTTTTCTGAATAGCATATTACTCTGAAGTTATATTTATTTTTTGTTTCTATAGTAACCACCAAGAGTAAGTCATTTCTTCATTATTAAAAAGGAAAATAAAAGACAATAAATCCCAGCAAAGATGTTAAAACCATTATGGAAATCAGTATGTAGTTTTCTCAAGAGAACTAAAAATAGAATATCACCATGTGATCTTTTTATACCCCTCTTAAGTTTATACCCAAGTAATTAATGTCAGCACTCTCTATTGGGCATGATTAGAGCATCCCACATGCATGTATAAAAATGCCATTATAAAACCCATTACGTTGTATAATTATTACACACTTATAAAATGCAATTAAATTTGTTTCAGTGTTAAAATGCCCTGGAAAAATCAAATGTATGAACATTTTGTTAGAAAACATATTTGAGCAATTCAGTATTGAAAAGTGACATAAAATATGTTTTCAGGTAACAAATTTTCCTATTTTAAAGGTTATTATATAACAATCATTTGAAATTCTACATTCTTATAATGAAATTTTGAAATATCAGATTTAATGTAGGTTTTGTAAAGACTGATTTGGATAATTTAAACATCACAGCATTTTGCTATTATTAACTAAAACAGGACAGTTTTCCACTACAAGTATTTCATTTGAGGAAATGACACTTTTAATTTTGACAGTGTCACCCTGTGGCCAGAACTGAACCTGCTCAGCTGCTCTAAGGTACACGGCTCATTTTCTGTCTGTGATATTAATGGGAGAACCAGTGTGATTTCCTATCATAAAGCTAATAAAGTTAATTTCTTATGGTTGAGTGCTCAAAATAAATATAAATAGCCTCCAGGCAGGGTCGAGTAGCTGGATGCAAACATTCACACTTAACCTCTCCTGAACCAGGATGAGACAATGAGAGTTTACAAACAAAGACAATTCTGCCAGAGATATTTTTTACCGTTATTTTTTTATTAGTAGTACATGTTTACAGTACATAGTGACTCCACTCATTGTATGGACTTGGTACATATGCATAGCACGCCTTGATTCCTTAAGGTTGTCATGTCTTTCCTTTCTCGCTCCCTCTGTCTGTCGGTTCCCTTCCCTTTTGAAGGCAAGATTTGTTTTGCCAGGGAGTTTTGGAGTCTTTGGTCTTTCTAAACACCACCAGAATTGAATGAATATCCAGTGATAAAGACCAGCAGAGGGTGGAAATGGGAAACCAGTAAAACTGCCAGTATAGACTTGAATTTCAAATACATTACAGTTTTATCACTGCATTTTGGACATTAATTATATTATTCAATATATTTGCTGATTAGCAGGCCTTTGGGCAGTGGGAAAATAAAGCTTTAAGTGTAAATATATCTCAAAAGTGGAGAGCTTTTCAAGGAGTCTCAGTCAATATATACTTAATAGTGCGTTAGTGAGAAGATTTTTTCCAGAAGAAGTTGCAATTTTTGTTGAATAATTAGAAGGCAGGACCAAACTGAGAAACTCACAACACGGCTTGAAGTTCACATTAGTCTAAAATCATCAGTCTCTTACTTGCTGAAAGTGATTAGCAGTATTCTATCCCACCTATTGTAAAGGAAAGTCTAGAGTAAGAGATTATCCTGAGTTTATGCAAGATGTAGATAGATAGATAGATACATAGATATAGAGAAGTTAGCATTCAAAACATCATTAAGTACAGTAAAAATAGACCCTATAGAACTATAATCAAAAGATTAAAAATCATTCTACATGTGTTCCAGATGTCAAAGTAGCTGTCAGAGGCGTTGAAAGAATATCACTGTGCTACTCAAGTAACCAGAGAAAAACACATGTAGGAAAATATGAAGTTTTCACCCAAAAGGTAAATCTTTAAAAATGAACTGTTACTTGTAGAATTGAAAATTTTAATTTCTGAATTTAGAAATTTCCTTGATGCCTTACTACTAGATTGAATGATGAAATGACTGAATTAGTGAACTGGATAAATGTTGATAAAAACACAAAACTGAATAAAAAGAGGGATTAAAAATAATGGAAATATCCTCAAAAAGCAAGAAATTTCTGGACAATTCAGCAAGAATGGATAAAAATGTGTATTTGTAGTCCCAGAGCAAAATGAAAGTAATGATATGTAAACACATAAAAAACAGCCTGGGTGGTGCATGTCTGTAATTCCACTGCTCTGGAGGATGAGGCACGATGAGTTCGAGAGCTGCCTGGGCTACAAAGTGAGTTCAAGACCAGCCTGAACTGCATAGTGAAACCTTGTCTCAAAAGAAAAAAAAAATATATATATAAAAACATAAAACTGAAGAAAAATATTAAATCATAGATTCAAAATGTTTGGCTAATCTCAAACAAAATAAAAACAAAAAGTAACACTAAGGCATGGGTAAATATGTTTAAAAAGCCTAAAGCACCCAATAGAAGAGTAGGAACAGGTGAATGAGAAACAAAGAGAAAATAAAGAAGCAATTGAGAACTGGGTTGAAAAATAGAAGTAGGGAAGTATTTGATGTTCTTTTTTAAATTACTGATTCCGTAGGGTAAAAGGACACCACATATACTTCATTAAAATGTATATACATGTATTGTAGTTAATGATGTAGAGGGAAAAGTAGCATCCTAAAGTTGAATGTCCCCCCTCCCTACTGTGTGTGTGTGTGTGTGTGTGTTTGTGTGTGTGTGTGTGTGTGTATGACTCTGTGTGTTTGGTGTTAGTCTTGGTTACTTTTTTCTTGTTGAAACAAAATACCTGACCCCCAAAATTAGGAAGGAAAGGTTTATTTCTTACAGTTTTGGAGGTTTTAGTCCATACACAGCTGACTCCGAGGCAGGGTGGCATGGCTGAGGGGCAGCCGTTCATGGCAGCTATAAGCAGCAAGAGCAAACAGGGCAAAAGAGGAAAAATGTGCTTTCTTCCTGACCTTACATTGTATGCTAGCTCCATCCCTGGGAGGGTGCAGCACTCACACCACCAATCCCAGCACTAGACAACAAACCAATCACAAACCCTAGATTCAGCAGCTTCCATAACTACATGAGGCTTGGGGGGCCACCTTGACACAAACCATAATGGTGTTATTTCTTTTGGAAATAATCAGAGGCAATTTTATATAATAAAATAATAACATTGAATTCTAAAGTAAATATATTTCCAATTAGATAATATAGAGAAAGAGTAATCCAAAAAGAATGGAAAATATCTGAACAGCAGCAGAACAGAAAAAAAGTGATCATTTGAGAAAATGAAAGCTAGCTTCGATGTACCATAATTTGTCAGGAAGACTTATGAAGTAAAATTGAGGAGCCAGGCAATAATCAAATAGAGGGCCTTACAGTCATTATTAGCATGTTAGGTTTGATTTTGAGTGATTTAAGAATGTGTGTTTGTTAAATTTCAGTTTCAAACCTTAATTATTTTCTGTTCTATTCATGAAGCTTTTGATATAACTGTGTCACACATCTTATCAAGAGATAGAATCATTTCCCCCATTGTTTGAACTAAGAATGGCAATGTGGGCATTGAATACAATGTAGGTACTCTGGACAAATAGATGACTCATAACCTTGGAGTTACAGCACAGGAGGTCACAAGATTTTGTCTCATTACTCAGAATGCAAATTTAAACTTATGAATTGCTTATATTCTGCAATATTACATTAAACTTTCTGGCACCTAACACTTCCTTAATTAAAGGAGAATCGGTACATGTGTGTATATGAGACTGGAATGTACACAACCAAGAAAGGATTGCTTTGCTGAAGGTGTATTCAATATGGCTGCAGAGAGAAATGTCCATGAATTTTGAATTTTATATTCAAAACTTTCCTTCCTAGAAGAAAAAAACAGAAAGAAGAAAATTGTCAAAATCAAGTATTTCCTAGCTCTGGAAATTAACCAAATACTTTTCATGATCTGAGCAATGCTTGTTTATTAAAGCAGATCTGCTGAAATTTGAAAAGCACATCAGCATTTGTAACCCACTTTTCTGGTCCAGTCAGGCAGACTGGAGATAACTGGAGTGGAGCTCATGAACAGTCCCACTTCTGAGCACTGTATCTGACTGGTCTCACAGAAGGCAGAAAAGTGTGCCACTCTCAAAACATCTCTATAGATATTAAAGAAATAACAAGTTGTTGCTGTGAAATCAATACTTTTGAACATATACAATTGGTTTTACCCAAAGACTAAAGGGGAATATAGTATAAAACAAAGGGAATTAAATGGATATTAGAATAGGAGAAAGTTGATGACAAGAATTAGCAAAATGAAGTATTTTAGATTGGATGAAAAACATTTCATCAAAAAGAAAATGACAGTCACTGAAAATTCCATATTTTTATAAATTAACTTAAAATTTTAGAGGCATTTTATGTCAGAAGCCAAAGAAAATGTAGTGGTCAAAAATTCAAATTAGTACTTTCTCAAGAAAAGAAAAATATCTCAGCACTCAGAATACTTGTTAGGGAATAATAAAGCCAAAGAGACTCTATGATTAAAATTTAATAATCAGTCCACTAGAAAACTACTAATTATGCACAAATAAAAGGTTGCTGCAATGCTAATTATGTGTAGTTATACATTTCATTGTCCTAATTCTTTTCTGTCATTATACTTCACTGATTTCTACTCAGTCTTTGTCTAGCTACGTGCAAAGAATTTTCTACCCACTTAGAGTCATTTCATTTTATAAGAATGAATGTAATTATCACCTAGCTAGAAGCTAAAGGATTTTTTTAACCTAGGTGGAGTGAGGTGACCCAATTAACAACCTGCTCAAAACTCTGAGTTTTATAATATTTTATAAAATACTGTGATCTTAGAATAGTTTTGATTCATGGGTTTCTTTTCTCAAGATGTTTTTGTATCTCTTTTTCACTGTCTAAAATTTTATTTGGGAATCTCAACTAAAAAATCACAAGTCTTTGTAATTTACAATCATCTAATGTGCAGTTTTATTCATGAAGCAGGGTAAGGTACTTAGTTTTCTGGTTTTGTATTATTTTTGTCACAGAAATAAGTCCAAAAATATAAAGCAGATTTAAGACTAAGTGCTTATACTTTATCTCTTATAAAACTACATGACTAATGTATTTACCCATTATAAGGCATGTGGTCTTTTTTTGTTCTTTAAAGATATATACTCTTTTTTATTTTAAAACAAAACGAATAAAAACAATGATATAGAATTTCAAAACAATAAATGAGGGTAACAATGGTTAACATATTGCATATTGTTATCTTCAAAGTAGTTGCTCAGATTACAACGTATAGGCATGAATGATCAAACAACAAAAGCATAAACTGTTCTTTTTGATGGATCAATAGAATAGTAGTATAACTATCTACCATATATACGATCTTCTCCCTTCTTCCTTTCTCCTTTTCCCCATCCCAATTGCTCTTTCCTTTTGAGCAGTTTCTTCTGCTTTCACTTTCACAATATCTATTTTACATTTGGATCTTATTTACTCTTTCAATTTTTTATACTAGGGAGACAATACGATGTTTACACATGTGAGTAAGATTTATTTCATTTATGAGTGTGGTGTCTAGTTGCATCCATTTACCTATAAAAGCCTCAAGTTTATCTTTCTTTATAGCTGAGTAGTATTCCATTGTATAAAACTACCACATCTTGTATTGTCCATTTCTTCGTTGGTGTGTATTTGGGTTGTGTCCAAGATTTAGTACTACCAATAGGGCTGCTATGCACGTGGGTGCACATATATTACTGTGGTATGATGTTTTTAATTGAATTTTTTTTTTGTCTTTTTGAGACAGAGTCTCACTATGCAGTGCAGGCTGGCCATGTGCTCACTTTGTAGCCCAGGGTGGTCTCAAACTCACAATGAACCTCCAGCCTCAGCTTCCCAAGTGCTGGGATTACAGGCATGTGCCACCACACCCGGCTGGTATGATGTTTTTAATTCTTCTGGGAAGATACCCAAACAGAAAACAGGTGGGCCAAAGGGGACCTCTAATTCTAGTTTTTCTGAGGATCTCCACACTGATTTCCATAGTGGTTACACCGTCTATACTCTCTCCCACCAAAGGTGGAGAAGACTTCCTTTTTCCCTAAAGTTACTCTAGCATTTGTTGTTGGTTTTATGTCATGCTGACAACCAGTTTTTCCGGAGTGAGATCGAATCTCAGTTTTCTTTCAGTGTTGTTTTAATTTGCATCTCTCAAATGACCAATGATGTTGAACATTTTTTTTCCAATATTTATTTGCTGTTTGTATTTCTTCATCTGGGAAGAATGCAGTCATCCTTAAAGGCCCACTTTTGGATTGGGTCTTCGAATGTAGGGTCCTGATTTTTTTCAATTCTTTATATGTTCTAGATAGAAGTCCTTTGTCTAAGGGACAGTTGGCTAAAATTTTTCCCCACTCTGTGGATTGTCTTTCACTCTGTTGGTGGTTTCTTTTGCTGTGCAAAAACTTTTTAATAAGATGAGATCCCAGATATTGACTCTGAAGCACTTCCCATGCAGTTTGGAATTTGTTCATCAACCTTCTACCTACTCCTATGTCTTCTAGATTTCTACATATTTCCTAGTAGATTTAGTGTTTCTGTTTTAATATTTAAATCTTTGATCCATTTTAACTTTAGTTTAGTACATGGTGGTAGACATGTGTCCAGTTTTAGTCTTTGGCATGTGAAAAGTTATTTTTTTCCACCACCATATATTAAAGAGATTATTTTTCTTCCAGTGAACATGTTCAGTCCTTTTGTCAATGATAAGGTAGCTGAGTGTCTTTTTAGTTGTGTCTACATCTTCTAAATTGTTCCACTGATCCTCAAGTCTGGTTGTTTTTGTTTTTGTTTTTGTTTTGTCAGTATCATGCTGATTTTATCATAGTAGCTTTGTAGTATAATTTCAGGTCAGGGCTTGGGATGCCTCCTGCCTTGCCTTTGTTGCCCAGGATCACCTTTGCTATTCTAGGTCCCTTCTGTTTCCAAATGAATTTTATGGATGTTTTCTATAGCTCTGTGAGTTGTGATAATGGTATTTAGATTGAGATTGCATTAAATCTGCATAATAGTTTTGGAAATTTGACCATTTTCACAACGGCAGTTCTTTGTATCCACGAGCAAGGAATAAAAGATAAATGCTCTTTGTTGTTTATTGTATGTGTGTGCTTAAGTTTCATTGCCTAACCTGGGCAAGCAGGAAGCTGTTTAGTTCATGTAATAAAATCTGAAAAGCAAATTCTTATAAAGAGACTACTCCCAATAGAATACTTTTATAACATTTAGTAATATCAATGACTTCATATTTTTTAAATATAAAAATAATTCCAATTGTAAATCCATAAGTCTTACAAGTGAATTTCCTGTCATTGGAAATCACATGGATGTACATTTTTCATTCCCCCCTGAAACATATACCAATAGTCCTCAGTAAATATTTCTGTTTCCTTATTTCCAATATAAGTTTTCAAACTTTATAGTCAGACTTCTTTTTAAATGTCTCTTGAAATTGTATCTTACTGTTTCTCAATTATTTTTATGAGTACCAGTCAAGTATCAAATTATTTAATGCATCATTTTCTTCTAATTTATTTCCTTCTATGTTTCTGGAAGCTTCTCACCTTTCTATTGTTTTGCTTCTCTAACTCTGTGACACGGTAAATGTTATAGTTTCCCTAATCTGCATCTTTGACTGTCTCTCATTCTTACTCTTCACTTTCCTTTAATTTAAACTGTATAGCAATGATCTCTAAAATATTTCTTAATCTTACTTCTGGATAGTACCAGTATTTATAGTAATTTATTATTTTTAGTAATATTGATTTTTTCATGTAGCCCAGCACTATTTTGTTGCTCTCAAAATTTAACAATAAAAATTCATTCATAATTATGTATGAGTAAAAGTGCAAATCATAAGGTAACTGCTTCAATAAACATATAAATTATTTAAAGCAATTATACATTGAATAATTTAGAAGTAAAATGTTATATGAAAGAGTGTATTCTGATGGCCACAAATGAATTAAACAGGCCTTAGTAACTGTACTATCTCTGATATAATCTCCTATTTTAAGTCTCTTGCCCAAAAGCTAAGTCTGAACATTCATCCCCTAGATCTCTGCTTGTTCGCTTTCACTTATTTCAGTTCATTTAACTTTCAAGCTTGCCAAGTGCTGTAATGCTTCTGATTAGTTCCTGTTCTGTCTCTAGCACCTGGCATAGTGAAGAGTAAACGGAGGTATGAACATGTAACACCTGCTTGCATGAATAAATAGATGAAAAAAGGAGTAAAAGAGTAAGATTTGTATGTTTTATAAACATAGTAAAAATATGCAATGCTAAGAGAAAAATATTTTCTTGATATACATATATATATAGCTATATTTTAGAAATAATCATATATAAAATATGTTACACTCTTATGAAAGTTTCTCTTTAACTACACACATAATTTTCTTTATATGAGAAACAGTTTTAAAAAAGTATATAGTGAATCAGCCAAATTGATGTCTAGAAAGCTTCAATAGATAACACTGGAAAATAGAAATCAGTGTTTGTGTGCATTTGAAAGTGTGTAATACTTATAGTTTAAGTATTTTGTTGTGCATTAGTTGGTAAAGATACAGTAATTGCAATATTTTATTCCTTTAATTTCCATTTTCTATGAACTATTGGTTAATAAAAATTATAAGTGAAATATACTCTTCAAAAATAAAATAGTTAATTTTTCTAATCTTTAATCATCAATATTAAACTTGAATTGAATGTTTTATTTTGAAATAGATAATACTATTAAACAAATGATATTATTATTATTGGACCAAGAATTGAACTCATAACCTTGCACTTGCCAGGCAGGCTCTGTGTCACTGAGCTATATCCCATGCCACCAAGGATATTATTTTATCTGTAACATTTTGAAAATGCTATGCTGCATATCAAATAATTATAATCCTCAATTCATAGTATGTGCTTTTCACTACAAACTATTCTTATACTGTTATAAATCCACTATCATTACATGACAAGTATTTTCCAAATGTTTCTGTTTTAAAAATTATTATATTACTTGGTGCAAAGTAAATTTTTATACAATTCATACACTGATCTTGTAAAATACGTGTTATCATTCATTCTTGCAGTTAAAGTAAGATAATATATGACAGCAATATAAAACACTTGAAAACCTAGGTTGTGTGAATTAAAACTTTCTTCTTAAGTGATTACATTTAATTTAAGTATGGAATAAAGTCTGTTCATTTGAGGGAAAAAACCTTAGGGATATTGGTAGCCTAGAGTCTTATACTGTTGACTTTTAATTTAACTATAATTATCTACAATGATTTTAATCCCTTTACTATAACTGGAAGATGTTTATAAGTTGAGCATCTCAAAATATTGTGATTTCTGATAATTAGGAGGAAAAATAGATGTTTAAAAGTACAAGATGGAATGATGTCATTGATATTATCATAAAACAAGAAAATTGAAATGTCTATTACTATGAAATACAAAAAAGTGTATAATAAAGTCCTAAAGACTTATATAGAATCAACCAGAGTTACATAAGTTGAGAGATTTTTATTCTCAATATTTTTCCTGACATTTCTTATTCTATAAATCCTTTCAGCACACGTATATATAGGAGACTGTGCTATCAGTGTGAAGAAACAAAATGCAAGTATAACTTTTGATACTTTAGAGAGGTTATCACACAGGTATGAACACACACGCATGTGTGCACACAGAATTAGCTATGTAAATACAATAAATACTTGGCAGACATTTCAATCATTTTTATGATTCAAAAGAAAGGGTTTACAGTAAATATCTGTGGGCTACTTAATCCTTCTACACTGACAAGTAAGTAAATAAATATAAATTGAGCAAGATCTTTTCCATGAACATTAATTGTAATTAAGATTTGAAAGACTACTTAGCCAAAGATAAAAGGAACTAACATTGGAGATCTAAATAAGAGAGCATGATGTAAGTTGGATGCTGAGGTGATTGAAAAGGAAGAAATATAAAACAAAGTTTGAAAAATAGTATGCTAAGTTAGGGTGAGAGCTATTGGGAAGAAAGGAGATTTGTTCTGAAATGGAAAGTAGCAAGCCTATCTTTGTTTACAAAGGCTTAAAAACAAATCTCTTTAGAAAGTTTTAATCAGTATAAAATGACCAGAATATAGCACTTTACTTTGGTTCTTTGGCTCTTGGCACTGGCATTTATGTCCTGTATTACTCGGTTGTATAAACTAAATTGTTCTTGACATTTTTTAATAACAGTCAAATTGGGATTAGGTTTATCAATTCTGCTGAATGCTCACTGCAGGTTCACAGCCATCTTTTTCCTTCCAAAGAGAATCCTCGTTTTCTTGTGCCCAAATGAAAACCGTGTCTTTCAGCCTCCCCTCTTGACACAGATACACAGCTCTAGGCAACAGAATACTTTAAAACACATCATTTGAGGTAATGCTAATGATTTTTTGAAGAAAGGACAGATTCTACTGAGAAGCAGGTCTTATTTGTTTCTTGTCCTTATTTTAAATTTAGAATGCTTTTCCAATACCTCGAGAGCCTAAGACATCTTGAGGACAATAAGAACAGTCAGGCCTTAAAACTGACAGATGACAGCGATGAAAAGGACCTAATAGTGTGATGACACTAAGCCTGGTGTGGCAGGTGTGGCCTGCCTAGCTCCAGATTCATTTTTAAAGGAAAAACAAGCCTCTTTTACACAAATTGCTATAGCTTGTGTTTGCTTTCATGTGCAGCCAGACCAACGCCTCATTGTGTGATATACAGAAACATTTAAAGTTTCAATACACTGTTTAAGTACTTTATAAACATTAACTATTAATATATTTCTTAAAAATGCAAGATAAACAAACTAAATGAGTTAGTGGGATCCAAAATGCACAGTACATACCAGGAAAGTCAAAGGGGAGGAATTATCTAAAAAGGGAAGGAAGTGACCACTGTTAATCTATTATGAATAGAAACTCGTATTGTCTTCATTGTTCTGATTAGTTTCGTTTTATTCTTATGTGTTTGATTTTATTATAGTTGAAGGCATGGACAGCTATTTTAAACATAACAAAATATATAATTGCAGTCATTGAGGATGCCCAATTATCTTGTTTCAAAACCCTATATTGCTTTCATTGTTTTGTTTTGATTGATTTTACTCTATTCTGTGTTGTTTGATTGTAATAAGTCTGAAGGT
>RJWT010034164.1:0-13746 GCA_004365215.1 Cuniculus paca
TTTGTAGGCCAGGCTGGTCTTGAATTCACAATGATTCTCCTGTCTCAGTCTCCCAAGTGCTGGGATTACAGGCATGTGCCACTAAGCCTAGGTTCTCTTGCTAATTTAATAATTCTACATATAGGTAAACAAGCTTGGCCTAGGAAAGTTTCTTTAGAGATTTTGCTTGTGACATCTTCCTTTAAATCATTCTATATTTGATATATTTTTCCTATAATTTAAAAAATTTTTATATTTACATTTTACATAATTATATGTTTCCTATTTTCTTTGGCTTGTTATTTTAATAAATATCATTATTCTTAAAGTCAATATATGCATTTTAATAGCTTTGGCTTAGAAAATTAGTATAAAATATACCCACAATTACTGAAGAAAGTGAATTATAAACACAACTCAAAACATCAATTTGCTCTTGTTTCTCTAGCTTGAGAAACTGAAAGTGTAAATAAAGACCAAAATGTATAATAGATACTGGGAAAAGGAAAAAAATGATCAAATGGGAATGGACACTAGGGAAGAGGAAAAGGGAAAGGAAGGGGAGAAAAATTAAAAAACAAAAGAAAAGAAGGAAAAAATGAAAACAAAGCTTTTGTAAATAAGGAGGGGAAGAAGAGATGAAGTGAGTGTAGGGCAATGGGAAAAAAGAAGAATTAAGGTGTATCATGTAAAGATACAAATCCCCTATGATGAATGTGATCATTGTGTACATCTAAAATATCCCAATAAATGTAATGAATTAAAAAATTAGTTTGATATGATATGACATGAATTACCAGGACTATGCCACAAATTTTCTTCCTTTCTATATCTAGAGCTACGAAAACCACCTAATTTGTATAGCATCAGTGAAATATTTGCTTACATGTGACTTAGGTACACAAAGCTGCAATTATATTTTAAAATTGTTAAAATATTTTATTTGAACTATATTATATAATTTACAAACATTTTAAAATATTATATGATTTATACTACTGAATTATTATGGACTGTGGCAAAGAATATGTGCCAATTTTACTGAAAAAAATACTCATGCTTGATAGCATTAAAAATGGGACTAGTTTCAAATGTTCATATTTATTCTTTTCTGCTCTGCTTACCAAAGTGTACACATTGGCTGAGTGAGAATTTTGTATGAGTTTAATCTTATCCAAATAAAACTGAGCTGAGAAGGCTAAAATGCTTTTGTAGCTTTCATTAAAATATATATAGTTAAATTATTTTTACAGTAGGCTTAAAGAAAATTTGTAAAAACAGACAGTAAAGACAATTTATTCTCCTAAAAGAGACTGAAATTTAAAGGTGATTGAATTTTCCTGATTTACTAAAAAAAGTAGAAACTGGGGAATAGATATATTAATGAATTTTCTAAAATTCCTTTTATTTCTCCTGTCACATGTTCCATAATAAACAAAATAAGTGAAAATTTCTCACTTACCTTTAGATTTTTTCTAGTTGCTCTCAAATTTCTATATAATGTCACATAACAAAGTCCAACAAAACATATTATGCAACACATTACACAAAGAGATGCTATCAATATAAATGGATATCCAAGTCAAATTCTATCCATTTTCAGAACGGTTACAAAAAATAATTGCTTTTCCAAATTTAGAACTATAAATATAGGAACTGTGATATGCATTCTCCATTTGTTGATGAAGAATTTATTTGTTCATGTTATATTCAGAATTGGAATGAGTTAGTCAAGTACTTTTTCACCTCACTAGCCTTCAGGTTTCAAAGGAGAAGATTGCTGTGTTAAACTTCATTTCAGGGACTTTGCATAATTGCTTATTAATTTTTCAATTTCAATCACTTTCCAGGTGATCCTTCAAGTACCTAGCAAAAGAACTGGGGAAATGTAATATTGCTAATATAGTTTCTCAATGACATGTTTATAAAGCAAACATACCACTCATATTGAATTGGAAGACTATGATTCCTATTAGTTATATATTTTTAAAATAAAAAAGAATAAAGTTAGGTTAAAATTTATTTATAGCTTTGCTAAGTTGATAGTAAAAGACACAGTTTTGCTCTTTTGCTTCCTTATTATACCAGAATGTGTTTTCAAGTGTCCCCATGCTTGCCAGAATTCTTTGTAATGTGCTATTAATTCATCAGTCAACTTTCTAGACTCTTAGTACATGTTTAGGGTTCTCTCACTTTAAGTCATTGAACAAAGATTACCTGTAGCCCACATTTTTTGTGAAAAGATTTTTTTTGCAACACAGCAACACATAAATACATTATTCTCTGGATCTGTCAAAAAGGAAAAAAGACAGTCAATAAAATTAAGAACAATTGTATGTATAGCATAATGTAAATAACAAATAGAGACATTTTCAGAGTAATTATTTTCTTCCATAATTTAATCTTCTTCTGTTTCCAAAACTACTAGGTAGAAATTATATTTTTCGCTTGCTTTAATAAAGCAAATGAAATGTTGAATGTCACTCAAAATTACAGTGATTTAGTGAAATCACTGTAAGAATTCTGTTATTTGCAATCATCTTCATAAATTCTTTCCCATACAAATTAGAACCATTGATTTTCTCTTTTTTGTAGGGGGGACCAGGAATCAACCTCAGGATCTTGTGCTTGCCAGGCAGGCACTTGTGCAATTGAGTTATATCCCAAGCCTGAACCACTGATTTTCTAGGAAAAAATTTCCCATGTAATAATAATAAAATTGCTATGACTTTTGAGCTCATAATATATTACCACAAATGCATCCAAAAGCTTAGGAATTATTCAACATATTCTCTCTCATTTAATGTACACATTAATTTGTAGTAAGCATTATTATTTCATCCTAGAAATCATAAGACTAAAGAACAAAATTAAATAATTTTCTCTAGATTATATAGCTGGAAAATTATATATCTAAGAATTTGAATCACATTTGTCTAATGTTAAATCTCAAGCTTTCCACCCTTACCAAGACCCTTTCTAAAGCCCAGGTTAATTTCGGCAGCAAGATGATTCTAGATAATCCAATTAAAAATTAGTAAAACTCACAAAACCTGTCCTCCATCTCTGGAAACAGTTTCACATCATACTTAAGTCACTTTTGTTACATTGACGTGTTTTTTCTATATCTAATTTGTTTAGAGCTTTTAAGCATGAAAGGATGCTGAATTTTATCAAATTCTTTTTCTGCATCTGTGGGGATGATCTTAGGCTTTTATGATTCATTCTTCTGGTGGACTATAACATTATTGATTTGTATATGTTGAATGATCCTTGCATCCCTGAGATGAGTTCCACTTAATCATGGTGAATAATCTCTGTTTTATGAGGGGACAAAAGGGGAATGAATATTACCTGTGTTTACATAAAGGAATGATGTAAATTAAATGTTATGTGGATGTTTTGGTACAATTTATAGAAAAAATAATATTAACCCCAACATTCAGGTAATGCCTTGGTGACCAAGGAAGTCACTCTATGAGAAATTCAACCTAAAGGTTAGTTTTCATTATTGCTGTCTCTCAGTACTTGCCTTTCAAAGAGCTATGCTATCATACCAGCTTTGGATCCCATCTTGCCAAATTTGTAACATGGACATCAACTCTGTTGAATTTCAACAACTCGATGAAGATTGTGAATTTCAGTGAAGTCACTCAAGCAGAAGTCATTTTTCCCAAGTGTTCAGTTTGTATAGTTTCATTACTGACTAATTCATGGTTGTTTTCAAGGGTTTCACACACTCCACTGCATTTGTCCAACTTTCTTACTCATTAAAATCTGATTTCTGAAAGCCTAAAGGAAAATCCTGACACTTCATTGAGTCTGTAACTTCATCATTTTCTCAGTATATCACCTGTCTTCATAAGATTAGTACATAACACATTAGGAAAATTTCTTTTTTTTTATTTTGAAAAAAACAAAACCAAACAAAACAAAACAGAGTAGAGTCAGTCACTACAAAACAGTGAACATGGTACATGACTTCTAAATAGGGTAAAAAACAATCCACAATGGATACCATAATGCCTCTTGTGATCTGCCATATACCTGCCTATACCATCAGGGATGAGTAAAATCAAACAAAATATAACCAAATAAAACAGTAAAAACAAAACAAAACAAAACAAACAAGGCAGAACAATGTAAGCAATACAGAAGTTCAAGATACTAGTAGAACAGCTATGGTTACCATAATGTTTGTTATCTTCAAGATACCTGCCTACCCCTTCAGATATACTACAATCAAACAACACAGAATACAGTAAAATCAATCAAGACAAAACAATGAAAGCAATACAGGGTTTCTAAACAAGATAATTGGACCTTCTCAATGGCTGCAATTATATATTTTGTTGTCTTTAAAATAGCTATCATGCCATCAAGTACAATTAATCGAACAAATCAGAATGAAATGAAACTAATCAGAACAATAAAGACAATATGAGTTTCAAATCATGATAATAGATTAATAGTGGTCATTTCCTTCCCTTTTTAGATAGTTCCTCCCCTTTGACTTTCCCAATATGTATTGCGCATTTTGGATCCCACTGACTCCTTCAGTTTGTTATACTGGGGAGACAACACAAAATTCACCCATGTGACTCTGAACCATTTCATCCATGAGCATGATCACCAGTTGCCTCTATCCACCTATGAGAGTCTTGATTAGCTTCCTTTATAGCTGAGTAGGTTTCCACCACATAAAATACCATGTCTTTCTTATTTGTTTTCCAATTAATGGGCAGGCTAACCCTACTTTTTTTCTGGCTCCCTGTCACATAGGGCATTGCTCTCTCTTCTTTGACTTTCAGTCTCTGAATTTTCTTTCTAGTTAAATGTGTTTCTTGTATGAAGCATATTGATGGATCCTGTCTCCTGATTGACTCTGCCTGTGTTTCTTTCTATTGGTGAACTGAGACCCTCTTGCACTGCATTGTCTTTGTCATGCTATTTTCCTGCCATTGGCTCCCTAGTTTTCCTCTCCATTCAATCGACTGGCCCCACTTGATGGTCCCCCTCTGACATTGTTCCTGAGACCGTGGTCCTTTTTCTCTCTCTCTAGAATGTCCTTTAGTATTTTTGTAGGGCTGGTTTGCTGATCATGAATTCCTTGAGCTGTTCTTTGTCATGGAAGTATCTTGTTTGTTCATTAATTTTGAAAGAAAGTTTTGCAGGGTACATCAGTCTGGATTGGAAGTTGTTTTCTTTCAGGACTTGCAAGACTTCATTCCAGTCTCTTCTTGACTTGATGGTTTGTGTTGACAAGTCTGCTGTGATTCTGATGGGTTTTCCTTTGTAGGTGATCTGTTTCTTTTCTTGAACAGCTTTTAATATTCTGTTCTTGAGTTGAATTTCTGGGATCTTGGTTATTATATGTCTGGGTGTAGATATGGCTAGCTGGAGTTCTACAGGCCTCACTTATTTGAATGTCACTTTCTTTTTCTATGTTTGGGAAGTTCTTAGAAATTATTTCTGTAAATAAGGCCCTGATATCTTTTGCCTTGACTCCTGCTTTTTTTTTTTTTTCTTCTTTTTTTGCGGCACCGGGGATTGAACTCAAGACCTTGCGCTTGCCAGGCAGGAGCTTAGACCGCTGAGCTAGATCCCCAGCCCGACTCCTGCTTTTTCACTCACATTTTTAATTCTTAAGTTATACTTCTTTGAGTTATCTAACAGCTGTTGAATTTTTACTTCCTGAGTCCTTGTTATTTTTAAGACATCTTCCCTTTTACGATCAAAGCTGCAAACCTGTCTTCAAGCTTTGAAAGTCTATCTTTAGCTTCTTTCAAGTGGTTTTGCCAGCTTTCAATGCAATTTTTAATTTCCTGGATATCTCTTTGAATCTGTTTCATGCATTCTAAATCTCTCCTATACTGTTCATTCATGGTTTCCCTCATTTTCCTATGCTCCTCTATTTTTTTATCTGTCTTTTTTAGAGATGTTTAGTAATTCTTTTATATGTTTTTCACTTCTTCTTTTACCTAGGATAGAATTTCTGTTGTAATTTCTCTTATAACTTCATGAAGTTGTTTCTTTAATTCAGTTGAAATCACTTCAGACATTTCAGGTGTGTGACTCTCAATCTCCTCTGTGTTTACCTCTCCTTGACTTGTGCTGCTTGTATTGGATGCCAGAGATTTCCCTCTCCCTCTTCATGTTGACATATTCCTGATTTCTTCCACACACATGGGTAGTGCAGCCCCAGGCACCTCTGGCATTGGCCACAACTTCTCTGAAGCACAACCGTTCTGCTTTTCTGGCCAGTGCTGGCTATGGGCATCTGATGGTGGGCACCTGTGCCTCTGCACTGAGCTGGGTAGCAGCCCACAAGGGCCACCGGAGCTTGCACAAGAGTGAATCTGGCCAGGGCCTGTGGATCTAAGCTATTTAGGAACCTACATGATGTCTGGAACATGCACTGGAGCAGAACTAGGTCCAAACAACTTCCACAGGTCCACCTACAGCCTGGAGTTGTTGCAAGAAGCTGGCAGCTGGCCCCGGGCTTATCCTGCCAGACTCCAAAATGGTTCCCAGCCAATTGCTGCCTCCCTTCGGCGAGGATCAAGTCCCCTGCATTCACCACCAGTGAGCACAGATCTCTGCATCTGCCACTGTCTTCCACCACTGTGCTTCTCTGCTGAGACCTCTGGGGTTGACTGCAACCACAACAGAGACCGATACCATGTGTGCCCAGGCTCAGCAGCTCTTCTGGCAGGGTGAGTCCGGCTCCAGGCTAAGGCACTGCCAGCCACCACCTTCTTCTTCATTTAAATTCTTTTTTTTATTCTCTCTGTGGCTTCAATTCATAATTTAGATTCTTCCTGGTCCCAGTGGACCCACTTCCTTCCTTCTTGTCCTCTCCATAATGTTGTGTTCCAGCATCTGAACTGTTTCTTTCCGAGAGACTGTTTACTCTGCTGCTTACTGTTCCATCTTTCCAGAAGTCCTCCTTCATTTTTTTCAATCTGTGTTTTTATATTTCAAATGCATTTCTTACAGACAATCATTTGGTTTTGTTTCTTCGGTTTTTAATTTCACTTTTTAAAAAATTTCTAATTTTTGATAGTAATTTAGATCATGGATATCAAAGGTGAGTGTTCTAACAGTGGGGTAAAGTTCTACTTTATTTGTGACTTTTCTATTGCCCTTCTGGGACGCGGATAAAGTTCAGCAGTATAAGCATGCCAACCTGGCAAAAACACAAGGGCCTGAGTTTGAGTCGTGGTACCAAATAAACAAATCAAAAACAAAAACAAAAACCAAAGCCAAAAAACCCCAACAAACTATTGACCTTATGCTTTTTTTTCTTATCTTATGCATTTTTCTGCCTTTTCTGGTTTCACTAGGTATTTTATATCATTCTATTTTTGCTCCTCTATTAATAGATCATTACACATTTGCTTTTTTTTTTACATTTTTAATGGCTGATCTTGAGTTTGTAGTATACACTAATCAAAGTCTTCATTCAACATCACACTGTACAACTTTATAAATAGCCCAAGTACCTTGAGAGTTGTTTTACATGTCAACTTTGTCCACAGTAATCCTCCAACAACTTTTGAATGACAGAATAAATTTTCCTACCACAATACAGGCTCCACAGTGGTTTCTTGGGAATTCTGATTAGGTATCCATGCATCTGTTTGTCTTTACAGTTTTTGGAGCAGCCATATATTCTATGACCTCTAGTTGGCTATCAATCTAAGAAAATTTTTTACCTTTTATTATTATGAAGTAGGGAGTGTCAACTTTCAAGCTTCTTGCACACTGGAAAAGTAACTGGGACTTTACATTTCAAGCATTATTGTGTCTCCAATATTTTATCTAATACTCTAGTACTTTAACTTTTGGAATATAATAGTTTCCTGTTTTTCTTCTCTCAATGACCACTCTTTCACAACTGTTCTCTGTTCTGCTTCTTAAAATTGATAGTCTCAGAGCTCAGTTGTTGACTATCTCCTTGCTTCTGCTTTGTCTGTATGTTCTCAGTGGCAAATTCTTGCAGTTAAGTGACTGTCAACATTATCTCTGTGTTGTTGATAACCAAATGTATATATTTATGTATTTATCCAAATCTGCTTACACATATGCACATGTTCAAATACATAGGATCTCAGAATTAACTGAATTGAACACATTTTGGATTCTAATACTTGTTCTAAACCTGTATCTCACTGAGTCTGTCCCATATTGGGTAAAGACTCCATTGTTCCCCTAATTACATAGTCCCAGAACTAACTGATCTCCTTGACAGTGCAGTTGACTGCTTTTTTTCTACTGTCCTTTTCCTCTAGTGAATTTCATTAGAAAATTCCGTCAGGGTCTTCACATTTGATATTCCCTGGAAATTTGTCCCACGGTTATCCCCGTGGCAGTTATCTTCTTATCATTTAGGTCTTGATTCAAATGAGATTTCTTCATAGATTTCTTTCTTGATTTCCTTACAAAAAGGGCTTTGCCATTGCAACCCCTTGTTACATCCACAAGACGTGTAAGAGTGTATTTTCATGAGATATTTATAGGCAAAAGAATATCTTCTTTAGAGAAAAATACATTTCAGACATGTATAACTGCCTAAATTTTGTTTTCTGCATTTATGATCACTATACATATTTAAAACATAAAATTGGTTTGCTAAGTAACTTTTCTTATACAGAAAGATACATACATAAAAGTCATAGCTTCTCTCAGGTTTACTAATATATAAATGTTCTCATTTTTTCCTAGAACTAACAATTGCTGTCATTTCAGTATCTGACTGTTTTTCTTCTACTTATGTTCCTTTAGATTCTTTTTCACGCAATATAATCTAGCAATAAATAAATCCTTCCTGGTAGTCAGTAAGATATGAGCAACAAGGACAAAGTTGTGGTTTTCCACAAGCCAAGTGAAGACAGTGTTTCTGGGGAAAATGTGCAACTGTGTCTCAGTCCCTCAGAAGTCAACTAAATGTGGTCAGAACACAAGACTGAATTTAGCTAATTAATGAAATGACTCTGAATATATGGAATATAAACTTTGTATTGATATAAATCTAGATTTGGAAATTCTATGTACTTTTATTTGAATTATTTGTGATTTCTAAACCCAGAACTCCCAAGCCTATGAAATAAAACTAATAATGCCTACCTAATAGGTCTCATCACAGAATAAAGGTGATTATGAATGTAGAGTCTAATGCATTAGTATGCTTTAGGAACTGAAAAAATGTCATATATTTTGAGATATGTAATTGCAATATGGACAAATTTTTAAATTGATTTTTATAGTGCTTATTAATCAAAATGATGAGGACTAGAAAACAGATCATTTATGACACATTTTGTTTTTTCAATGAATGTTATGGATAACAAACTAGAAATGTGCTTTTTCAACAAGCTATTACACTTTGAAATTCCTTGGAGAACTAGGACCTGAAGATTTTATTGTTTGTGAATTTTATTCTGTATTGACTTTATTGTCTATGCTTTATGTACCAATGACTACTCTTTTGCATTACTTTTTAAATAAAAAATTACTTTCCAGAAAAAAGATTAAAACATAATTTTCTAAGTAAACTTGTCAACGCTCAATTTCTAATCCTATGCTACTTTGATACTGCTAACTAAATTTAATATTTTCATATTTTGTGCAATCAAAAAGCATATGACTGAGTCTTATATCTTTCATATTTCAGTGTAATCATTACAACCCAATAGTTAAATGCCTTTTCAAAAACCTATTTAGAGAAGCACATATATGATGTTTAGGTGTTTATAAAAGTGAACAAGTATCTGAAAATTGTGTGTTATATTAAGGACAAATAGTTTTAGGTCTTCTTGTGAATATTTTTGCTCAACATCTAAACAAACAATCATATAATTCAACTTAGCTCTTTTGTTTTTGAAATAAAGTGTGTCGTATTTTACAGTGTGATCTGTTGGTAACAGAGCCTGCTCCACTGAAAGGAACTGCTTCGTGGAGTTGGTTACTATGGGTAGAATTAGTTATAACACAGACATTGCTAATACATGTATGTTTCCTAAAGCAAATTTTTGGTTCAGAGCCATAAAAACCTCATACAAAATCAAAAGAAAGAGACAATTTTTTTGAACCCGTCTTTTTTTCTCTCCCTGAAGGGCAATGGCTCCTCCCAATGGACAGATAAACAACTAAAAATGGTCAGTTTAATTTTTATGCTTGTTATAAAATAAATCAGTTTTGCTAATATTAGCAATCCAGAAGGTTTGGAAGATTTCATAAGAGTCAGCACATTGTATTGTATATTAATTACCTAAAGGAAACAATGTGTAGGTCATCTTTGAAAATAATTTGAACATAGATACTAATTAAACAGGAAACAAGGCAGTGTTTCCTAATTGAATTTGAATGCGATAAAGTTGAGTTTTTTACAGGAAGTTCAAGTTCATGAAAATTGTCCAATGTATCTAGAGATGGACAAAAACAAAACCCATAAATGTTGAGAAAATTGAAGCAAAAATCACTTACTTTCTAATTTGACAGCCTGATGAATGTTTAGCAATTTATGAATGATCATTTTAATGAGAAAGATGAGAGAAGAATGTATGTGATTTTCAGAGTCTTTTTCACAAAAATAAGCAGTTATTGTGAACTTAGGGACTTTCTTAGCTTTGTTTGAGAAGCTTATTAAACCACAGTCAATTTTACTAACATCTGTTAGCTCCATTTACACTCGCCTAAGGAAATAGTTTTAAGTAGAAGTTCAAGAAATTCAGCAAGATGCTTGAAAACCATTTTAAATATGATTCATTCTCCTTTAGGCAAATTTCAATTTCTATATTTTTAAAAAATAGAAATTTTATTCATTTAAATATTACTATTATTTTTCACCAGGAATACATATCTTCATTGTTGTTAGTATTCTTTTATTGTCTAGCTTCACTAACTTCTTATATTGTAGAATAACCTTTTTTTCTTCTTCCTTTAAATCTCACAAGCCAGTTGTTAGACCAAAATGCAAAATATTTTATTTGGGATTGGTAATCTCAAAACAAATGCAAAATAAGAAAGTTTCCAAATGAATCTTGAAAATTATTTGTCTGATAGCTCCATTTGTATTGCTGTCCTAATTCTTATCTGTACCACCTCATTTCAAATGGAGATAATTAAAGTCTTCATATTGCTATGCTTCCCTGTATAGATCCTGTCCAGTGACTTATTCAAGAATTGTATTACAAACACTTTAATAATATTACTGTCATATTTTTCTCTAAAGCTATCACGATATAATTAAACTTATTACTTTGTATTTTAATTTTAAATTCTAAATAAATTTTACTCAGATCTTTAAGGTTCTTTTTCCAGGAGACAAGATATTCTCTAATAAAAATAATTTGATAGAGATATTCATAATTATGAGAGTTTGTGTCCAAGTGAGATTTAATGTTAGTTCACATTCAACGAATATATATTGAAAGTATTATAATGAACTCTCCTTATTATGACAAGATGTAGCTATGGAGACAAAACAATTGAAGCAACGAAGAAATATACAGTTGATCATTATTTATAGAGTTCATTTTTGTGAATTTTTCCACTTGGAAAATTTTATTTGTCAACCAATATTATTATTCAAGGCTTTTTCATTCCAGGGATTGCATGTGCTCAGTGAACACCCTGAACATTTGGAATTGGTTAACGCCCACGGTCCCAGCTGAGACTAAGTCTTTGTTCTACTGTCTTATTCCAGCTCTCATGTAGCAAACATTTTTCTTTTATGCTCTATTTAACGCCATGTGTTTCTCCTTACTGTGTTTTTGCTTGATGATTTTGTTCTTTTAAAGATTCCACTATGTCCGCACTGCAGAGATATCTTAAGTCCTTAAATACAAGATGACTTGAAACAGACACATTCAGGAAACAAGCCTGTAGACTGGTTGAGGAAAATGTTGTAATCAGAGGTTTCCAGGAAAGTTTTACCTTTGTATTATCAAGAAACAATGATTCAACACTTTTCAATTTAGTGTGTACTGTGACTTTATAGAATATACCTACTGTGAATAATCTGTCATAAGGGGAGCACTCTGTGAAATTTAAAGTATGCGCTTCATACTGGAATGTTTTAGTCAAAACAAAGTTTCGAGCCTTATCTTCTTGGAATTTTGAGCAAAGTGAATATAACTGGAGAATGAGAAAACAGTAGCGGAAAAGTAAACAGATGGGATTGATGAAGATGTCAATGAAAGGCTGAGAACAGCGTTCTCAGTAAAGTGGTGGAATAAGTGAAAAGAGACAGAAGACAATGGTACTAAGCTGACTTAAGACATAAAGTCACCTTGAGGCCTTCGATAAGGAAATACTTCTGTGAGTTTTGGATATATTTGTTAACACTATGCAAAATGAAATCACTGGAATAATATGCCTATGCTATTCATTACAAGTGAGTTTTATATTTATTCCAGTTCTAGTTATTAGATCCTAATCCACATAAATTCAATATCTAAAACCTATGACCCTCCATTACTTTTTAATTAATGATATTACTGAAAGATTATTTATAAACAATATATATTAATTCCCCTATAGTACTGATCAGAAAATTCAATATGAATAATTCAGCAGATATGAATCTTCCAGCTTCTCTTACTTTTAATTTTATTAGTCATAGTCCTACATTAGTTAACTCTCGAGCATCCATTGGATTGATCCTTGAGGTTTTATTTGGCTGACATTTATTGAGAGTGTTAAGCATTTTTATTTTTGTTTTATTTATTTATTTATTTATTTATTTTATTTTGAAAAAAATACAACCAAACAAAACAAAACAGAGTAGAGTCAGTCACTACAAAACAATGAACATGATACATGACTTCTAAACAGGGTAAAAAGCAATCTATAATGGCTACCATAAGCCTCTTGTTATCTGCAATATAACTGCCCATACCATCAGGGATAAGTAAAATCAAACAAAATACAACAAAATAAAACAGTAAAACAAAAACAAAACAAACAGAGCAGAACAATGTAAGCAATACAGAAGTTCCAGATACTAGTAAATCAGCAGTGGCTAGCATAATGTTTGTTATCTTCAGGATAGCTGCCTACACTTTCAGACATACTATAATCAAACAACACAGAATACAGTAAAATCAATCAAAAAACAATGAAAGCAATACAGGATTTCTAAACAAGATAATTGGACATCCTTGATGGCTGTAATTATATATTTTGTTATCTTTAAAATAGTTCTCTATGCCATCAAGTATAATAAAGTCAAACACATCAGAATAAAATGAAACTAATCAGAACAATGAAGACAATATGAGTTTCAAATCATAATAATAGATTAACAGTGGTCACTTCCTTTCCTTTTTAGGTAATTCCTCCCCTTTGACTTTCCCAATATGTATTGTGCATTTTGGATCCCACTAACCCCTTTAGTTTGTTATACTAGGGAGACAACACGAAATTCACCCATGTGACTCTGAACCATTTCATCCATGAGCATGATCACCAGTTGCCTGTATCCACCTATGAGAACCTTGAGGTTATCTTCCTTTATAACTGAGTAGATTTCCACCTCATAAAGTGTCATGTCTTTCTTATCCATTCTGCAGTTAATGGGCAGGCTACCCCTACTTTTTTTCTGGCTCCCTGTCACATAGGGCATTGTTCTCTCTCCTTTGACTTTCAGTCTCTGAATTTTCTTTCTAGTTAATGTGTTTCTTGTGTAGAGCATATTGATGGATCCTGTCTCCTGGTCCACTCTGCCTGTGTTTCTTTGTATTGGTGCATTGAGGCCCTCTT
>RJWT010034165.1:0-13737 GCA_004365215.1 Cuniculus paca
ATGCCTTATTATTCCCACGGCCCTTGTTATTTCCTAACACACTATACCAATATTGGGGTGCTTTATAGGCTTTAGAAGTAGGCCTCTAAAAGCCAAATCTTCCTCTGACTTTCTCCTGCCTCCTTTTGCCAGCTCCTTTTTTCTCCCCAGAAATGAGAATTTCTCTTCCCCAAGGCAGGTCACAGAGACTCTAACCTGCCCAGCCTGGAGTCATTGGCCACAACAACCTCTTTTACCCTACTCTGAGAGTAGATGACCCCACTTCAGAGGGCTCTGCTCCACACCTACAGGCAAGACACACTGCTTAGAGAGGCTGCAGAGAATCTGAGCAAATGGCCCTTCTGGCCTCACCTGGCCCCCTAGCATTAGGTCAAACCCTCTATTCAATCATATTTCTACATGGCTGTTCATGCTTCGATCATGCCAATGTGATGAATTCTCCACAAACTCCCGAAAGAACTGGGTTCTAAGAGCTTCTGCTGAATACACTGGGACTGGAAGCTGAGCAAGGGGTAAGGGTGTGACACCAGCGTGGTGGGGTGCAGAAGCTACTGCGCTCAGGACTCTCCCAGACCAGACTCGGCCCCTGTATCTCTCCATGTGGCTGCAGACTTTTGTCTTTTAAAATACCCTTTACAATGCACCAGTAAATGTAAGTACACTACACCGTATTTCTTTCTGTGAGTTGTTCTAGCCACTTAATCCAACTCAGGACTTTGTAGTCGCTTGGTCAGAAGCTCCAGAGGCCCAGACTCATGGCTGGCTCTGAAGTAGACGGCCCTCTGTCTGTGGGATCTGAGGCCATGTGCAAGTAGGCCCCCTAATTCAATCAGGGGGCACTAAGCTGATATCCACTGAAGGACTGGGTGCTTACATGCTGATGGGGATGAATCCCCACAATTTTTGGCATCACAGAGGCAATCTGTTCTGTCAAAAGACCATGGGAGGATCCAAATTTGGTTTGTTTTTTCACTCACCAGTATGTTTCATAATCTAGTCCTTTGATTCATACAAAGGGATTTGCTCTTAAATATTTGCTGAGTTATATAAAAGGAGGAGAAAGGAGACACAGTGAGATAGAGATGGACTAAGGCAGGCAGAGGAAGGGTTCAGCTGGAGTAACTAGTTCAGTCCATGGCACCAGCCAGGTTCAGCCAAGTCCCCCACTGGTCCCAGCCACCAGGCAGTCACACAGTCCAGAGGAGGCAAAGACCCAGTGAGCGGGACAGACCCAGATGTGCTCTCGTCCTGGGGTAGATGCTGTTTGCTTTGGATTCTATGAGGCTCATGAGCTTCATTATTCAGAGCAGGTCAGGTCCATAATCTAGACAAGGCCAATTCTAATGACAGAAGGACTCCCAGAAGGCTGTGACTGACCAATGCCAGAACGTCTGGATAAAGGGGAAATTGTGTTTTCTGATATAGGAGTCAAATGGTGGCCAACAGCCCAACTAGAAGGTTTGCCAGTTGAGTAGACTAGCCAGTTGGTTTACACATGACACAGACCAGAGGGCAGACTTGACAGTGATTCGACAGATTTGATAGATTAGACTGCGTATAGATTAACCTGGGTAATCCAGAGCCCAAAATTCTACCCATGGCCTCAATTATTCACATTACTTGACTGCCTCCATTAAAATACAGAGTAACAATCTCTCTCTCCTTTGTATTGTGTAAGAGAACATCTGTTGGGCTGAAAGCACGTTTTTTTTTTCCTTTCCCTTTGAGTCTGCATTCACTCAGACCTTCATCCAGCCACCCACTCATCCCTCCAATTTAACAAACTTCCAAAACAAACCTAATACATCATAGGTCCTCGGTGTTTCTTGTGTCATCTCCTCTGAGTACTGATAGATGAGAAAAATAAAGAAAGTAGTTTGAAATATTTGGGCACCAAACCACACTGGAGAAAGAAATGGTCCTCTAAAATGTGCTAAATAAGTAACTAAAAAGAAAGAGGGGAGAGGTGGTGGAGAGCAAGCAGGGGAGTCCTTGCCCGGTGGATGGGAAGCCTGCCTCGTGTCGGTCTGGGTCTGGACTTGTACCTGGGAGCCCTATGTCTCCAGTGTGAGAAAAGCATCCCTCCTCAGACAGCAGGGAGTAAGTGTGGCTGCGACGATTGTGGGAGGAGTAGAATTTCCGCACCTCTGTATCCCCATGCTGGTGTCAGAGCCTCGGCTCTTTCCTCCCACCCCACCCTCCTCCCCACTTAGTTGCCCACTCCACCTTCCTCCGCTTTCCCTAAAAATTCTGCTTGGGGACGAGAGAAAAGGCAGGAGGGAATCATGCCCTCCCACGCCCCCCTACCGCCCAGGACCACCTTGATAAAGTCCCTCCCAGAGCTATAATCTAGCATCCCGAGATTCCGGAGGGCCCCGACGCTCAGGCCCTCATCTGTCCAAGTCCTCACTCAGGCATGGGAAGGCGCGCAGAACAGCGCCCACTAGGGCACTGGCGGGAGGGCACGCCCGGGACTCTGCGCGCCCTCCCGCCGGCGCCCCGCGTCCCCTGTCCCGAGCCCGCGCTCCTGCAGCCCCGCGCTGCCCAAGCTTCTCCGCCTGCCCGGCAGCGCTCCCGTGGACCTCGGGGTGCAACAGCAAGGCCTGCGCCGGAGAGGGCTACAGGTGCCCGGCCTCATCCCCGCTGGCCGCTGCGCACCTTTCCTTCCAGGCGCACCCCAGCCTCTGTGCGGTGCATCCCTCCGGTTTTCCAGATGAAAAAACTGAGGCTTCAATCCAGGGTCGACACCGTTGCGCAGACTCTCGTATTTCAGATCCGCGTTCGCTCCGCCACCTTTCTGAGTTTGTGAGACTAGGGATTGAACTCAAGGCTTTCGCACTGACCTACATCCCTAACTCTATGTTTTAATTTTGAGATAGGATTTCGCTAAGTCGCTAAATTCCCCAGGCCGAGCCCGAGCTTTCCATCCTCCTGTCTCAGCCTCCCTGAGTGCCGAGATTACAGGCGTGCGCGCCGCTACGCCCAGCTTCCCGTTACAGTATTTCTTTGGGGCCTCGCTGGGGATCCCCTGGGGCGCCACCAGAAACTCTGGGAACAAACGACCAGGTCTGGATCCCAATAGGGGGCAGACTTCCACCTCAACTCGGGTGCAGGGCGCCCCAGGACGCTGGCTAGGTCGCTGCTCCGCGCCCTGCGGACCAACCCACCCCGCTCCCCACCAGGGTGCCGAAGTCGCAGCGCTGGGGCTCGGATCTAGGCTGGCCGCCCTGGAGTGGTGGGCGTTGCTCCGCCCTTTGACCTCCCAGATGCTGACGGGCGAGAGCACGCAGGCGCTGGGCAGAGCCTCGCTGCTGCTAGGGCTGCGAGGACACGCGCGACCGCGAAGGCCCGGAGGACCCGCACCCAGAGGCGGCGGCCAGGCGGGAGGCATGGAGCGCCTTGTGCGCGTGAAAACCTGGGTGGAGGAGAACCGGGCCTCCTTCCAGCCACCGGTCTGCAACAAGCTCATGTGAGTCCCCGGGACCCCCATATCCACCCCTCTGGCCTCACCTCCTGCTCCTGGTCGAACCCTTCGCCCGCCTGCTGGGGAGTCCTCTGACCCAGGAGCCTGCAGAAGGGCGCTGCTGTTCTCCCCGCGTTAGGATTCAGGCACACTGAGGACAGCTGTTCCGGGTTCTGCCTCCGTCTGTTCCTCTTTCTGGGGACTGTGGCCTTGGCTCTGAGGCTGTGAGAGATGAGGTGGCACAGGGCACTTCCCCCAGGCGACATCTCTCCAGCCCCAAGCAGCTTCCTTGCACTTGGGGGAAACTCAAAAGTTAGGGAGCCAGCTTTCAGTGCCCAGAATGACAGCAGAGCCTGGGTCTGGGGGTAGCTGAATTTTTCATTCCAGCCAGGTCCAGGAAGCCACAAAGCATGAAGTCCCAGGATCAGCTCTTTGGGGGACCTTGATTCATTTGTCTTCCCAGGGCCTCTTTGCAGGTGCAAATGTGTGTACCAAAACGCGAACACACACACACACATTTACAACAGAACACACACACCACCACCACCACCCATCACCTCTTCTGCTGACTTGGCCCTGTCATCTTCTTCCCAAAGACCTCTGGGGCCCTCACCTGTAATATCCTCCTCTCCAGGCCCTCAGCTCCCACATCTGGGCCACCTCCCCCAAATTACTGAGAGTCATCTCTGCCCAGATGGCTACCTTCACTGCCCCCAGACAGGGGACAGATTCCAAGTGTTGTCACCTCATGTGATTTTCACAGGACTCACAGTAGGTAGAATTTAATAAGTAACTTTCTCACAAATATGAGTGCAGGACAGGGTCTGAACTCAAGCCTATGCAATAATTTGACTCCAAAGTCCAAGGACACTCTTGGTCACCTGTCTGACACCACCATGGCTAACAGGCATCTCCCCAAAGCTGGGTCTCTTCTAGCCCCAGTGGTACCCCACCCCCCAGCTTGAAGCTTTAGCGTCATCTTTGCCTCCTATCTTAGCTTCATGCCTGCCCACCATTTTTCATCCTGAGTCCTCCAGTTTCTCCCCCAAATACCGTCTCACTCCACCTGCTCCTGCCTGGTTCACGGACAGTGCCCCAGTTCCACTCTGGTCACCTCTAGTCTGGGTGACACTCGCTGCCCAGCCTCCAGCCTCACTGTCCCTGCAGCGCTGCCCCGTAAGTCATCAGGGGTGTGGGCTCTCTCAGTATACAGTCAGCAGATGTTCCCCAGTGCCAGACTGGCCTGGACATTGGGAGTGCAGCAGGGAACAGACCGAAGTACCCTCCTGGGGAGCTGAGGTTCTGGGGGAAGGAAACTGCAAATGTAAACAAGGGATGGAGACGAAGCCAGGCAGGCTAGCGGCCACAGGTCAGAGCAAGGACTTTGCCATCACATGTGCGGTCCCTGGGGCTGGCGGAAGTCTGTGCTGCGCCTCTGCCCCCTTCGCTTGGCTTGCCGGCATAGCTGGCATTCCGTGGCTTCTACTGCATCACACCGTCTCCGTCTTCGTCTTCACAGGCACTGCCCCGTGTGTCCCTGGCACATTTCCTGTGTGTGAAGGAACATCAGTCCTGTTAGATAAGGGGTCCATCCCCCTCCAGTGTAACCTCATCCTAGCGTAACATCTGCGAGGACCCTGCTTTTAAATGAGGTCACATTCTGAGGACTCCAGCACAAGCATGGGGGCGGGAGTCAGCCTGTAACACCCCTGAGAGATGAGCAGCTGTGGGAGTGTTCTGAGCAGAGGAGGGACGTGATCTGACTTACGTGTTCTGACTGGTGGGTTGAAGTAATTCTGGAATGGACTTGCAAGGACTTTCCATGTGTGCCTAAATTATGTTTCAGTAAAGTTAATGTAAGGAAAAAAGAAAAACTTTCTGAGTCTCCCTGGTACCCTTAGGCCAAGACTACACCCGGCTGGTCCTCACGTCCTAATCCAGCCTCCTCAAATCGTTCCCAAGACCAACCCCACCCACCAGGACCGTGTACCTTCCAGTCTCGGGACCTCTGTACTGAGCTGTCCTTCCCCAAGCACCTCAGAGTGCCTCTCCCTTGCACGCATTTTAAGATCCTTAAGCTCAGAACTGCAGGGCGCAAGCTGCCTCCTGCCAGATAACCTCAACCATCTTTTCAAACTTCTGCGCATGGGGAATGTGTGTTTCTTGATTATTGGCTCCCAGTCCCCCAAAAACAGGTCACCATGTCCCCACCCCTGGGCTGGAAAATCACTCACAGGAGAGGGCACTTGGCAAGGACTTCTAATCTAAGTGTGGTGTTCAGGCCCCCAGCCCCACACTGCCCGCATACCTCATCCTCCGTACTGGTGGCCTTTGCTGCAGAGATCTGGGTGCATAAATGGTCTCTGTGCCTGTCCTCAGTGATGCCCCATGCCCTAGGGAAGGCCTGGCCCCCACCTGCTGTTGCTTGGGCCCCACGGGCACAGCCCATGCTTCGCAACTTCAGCACCTACCCTTCCCCCCACCAAACCCTGCTGTGGGGCTGGCTGTGTTCCTGCCAGAGGGCAGTGGTATTTGTCCTGTAAAAGGTGACGCCACCGCAACAGTAACAGGCTGAGGAGTTTGGGCTCCCTGTCCAGTTCCAAACAGCTGGCTGTGTGCACTGGGGACAGGGTAGCAGGCAGGGGGCTGGACCCTGGCTCAGATTCTGTCACTCTCTAACTATGTGACCCTCTCTGAGCTTGTAAAGTCAGCTGTAAACAAGAGGGTTGCATTAGGCATCTTTATTTTAGCACACTTTAAACAGTGCTTTCCATATCCAAGGCACTGTTCTGAGAGCCTCCAGATATGAGTTTACATAATCCGTTTAAACTCTATAAATTAAGAGCTGTCTCTCCATTTTACAGATGAAGAAACTGAGGCCAGAAAGGTCAAGTAATATGCCTGAGGTTGGTGCCCAGGAGTCTGGCTGTAGCATCTGTATTTTAAACACATGCCACACTGCCTCAGTGCTATCTGAGGCCCCTGCTAGATGTCACTGTCTCCTGAGTCCCCTGAGTCAGGCCTCCCCAGACAGTGGAGATTGGAGAGTCTCATAACCAGATGGCATGGAGGGTTCCACTGTGTGCTCCTGGAATTAGAGACCCTGATCACAGCCCAGGAAGCCAGGTAGAGAAGGCATAGACTCCCTGCCAGCTGCTCCCCGCTGGGTCAGAGGATAGGGGGACACACACAGCCACAGACAGCTGGGGATGAGTGAGGCACAGAAACCTACTCCTTCCCCCAAGCCCCTCCTGCCCCCCATAGGGCCTGTACCCACGTCCTCCTCACTCCAGGACCTCCCCCTCCACTGCAGGCACCGGGAGCAGCTCAAAGTCATGTTCGTCGGCGGCCCCAACACCAGGAAGGACTATCACATCGAGGAGGGAGAGGAGGTAGGCCCTGGGTCCCTGGGGGAGGAGACACTTTCCGCTCCAGGGCCAGAGCTTGTGGACTGGAGATGGGGGCAGGTGACTGCAGCTGGAGGGGAACAACCAGAGTCACAGGGAAACTGCCGGGCGCGCACAGTGACACTTTTGGCAGCCTCTTCAAGGCTGAGCCAGGGATCTCGGCAGGAGGAGCTACAGGGGACCGCCCTGCCCCTGGGGTTGACAGCTGGAGCTGTGGGGCATCCACTGGGGGACACGCAGGCTGTCCCTACTCCAGTGCTCCCCATCCCAGCCTCTCGAAATGAGCTGCTAGCGCTAGGGGACCAAGTCCTCCCTTCTGATGCCGGGAGCCAGCTTCCCTCCCCCTGCAGTCAAAGTCCAGGACCACAAAGTGACGGTAGGCGGGGCCAGGCTGGGGTCGAGGGGGTCCGGGGACCAGAGGGGAAGTGAGGAAGGAGCACAAGGGGCTGAGGAGTGGGCATGGGTTGAGGGCCCGGTGCCGAGGAACTGAATTGGGGCTGGGTGGTCCCCCCTTACCTGGAGGGTGCTCGGGCCTATGTGTCTGGGGGTGGGTGCAGGGACTGCACTGAGCGCCCTTTTGCACCTTGAATTTTGAACTCTGTTTTTCTACTACCTAACCAAAAATATACAGACAAAAATAAAAGGGAAAGTGAGGAACAGCCCCCATAGGGGAGACAGACAGGTTCCCAGCAAATGGTCTTGAGTGGGAAAAGCTCAGTACAGAGGCCCCCATTGTCTTGTGGGGGGCCCAGTTATGAGGTTCAAGGTGACAAAATTCAGCTCAGTCACCAGCCTCCACCACCACTGCTGGCATCTCCCCATAGCCTGGGTGGCAGCGAGCACTGGAGAATCGCTCGGGCAGCATTTACCCACACCGGTACCTAGCATGCCAGCGCGCCCAGCACAGGGGCAGAGAAACCATAGGCACCAGCCTCTGCGTTCCCCCTTGGGCCTTGTCCCTCTGTGGGCACCCTACTCACAGACACATCTCCCTGGGGACCACTTTCCTCTGTGGAACTGACAGAGAGGAGGGGGATGAGGCCCGGTGTGGTGGGCAAGGGGTGGCTGGTCTTTCCATTTGCCTTGGGCAGCCGCACCCTGGTGGCCCTGGTAGCCCTGTGGTCACTTCTGCATCTCCTCACCTCCTTCCCTTCTTTCTTCTAACGCTCTGCCCCATGCCCATCTCCTGGGCTGTCCTTGCTGCCAGTGGCTAGGTGTTCACTGAGGCCCCATGGGCAGGCCGACGGAGAAGGGGTCAGTTCTGGCTGGCAGCTAAGTGAGGAGCAGGGCTAGCTGTGCAGATGTCCTCACTCTGGAAGGACACTCAGGTGGTCTGGATCCTGGCTGGGTGTGGCTTTGTGATGGTGTGGTCTTACCCAGCAGGAGGGCAGGGTACCATGCATGCCACAGGTCCTGGTTGACCTCAGATCCGGATAGCATCCTCTCTGTCCCTGCCCGTCCTCACCCACCTAGAATGTGAGAAGTTGCTTAGATCTGGGTTCAAATCACACCTCTTGCTGACTGAGCCAGATGTTCCTCCTAGCTGAGCTATGGCCTCTGCAACAGCCTTCCCAGGGCCCCAGCTCCTTTCCCTGGAGGAAACCCCGTGCACCCACCCACTGCTCTGAGCCACTGAGCCCACTCCTTCCTTGGAGGCAGATGAACCACTTACTAACCATGCCATCCTGGACAGATGGAGTTATGTGCTTCTCTGAACCTTTCCTAGCCACACGGGACCGTGGCCACACTGGGCGGAGGATTCAGTGTGCTCAGCGGGCACTGTCCCTCCCACCTCACTCCTTCTCCATCCGCCTGCCCTAGAGCCTTCCCAGGCCCCAAAGCCAGATGCTAGCCCGCGTCAGCTGGAGTGGTACCCCTAACCTTCCGGCTCTCTGCGGGCCTCCGAATGTTGTTTACTTCCAACAGTTTAATTCTGTTTGCACTGCCCACAGTGCTGCCGTCAGTGATCCATCTTGTGCTCCAGGCCAGCCCTGCCCCTCATCACCTGGAAGGCCTCTGGCAGGGACAAGATAGGACAATTCTGATGCCTTCTTATGTTGTTGTTTCATAGCTACTAGTACCCTGTAGCCAGTCTGGAGACAGTTTGAATCCGGCCCAGACATCACTGCAGATTCCCCCCTTCTCCAGAAGTCTAGGACCCCTCTTTCCCTCCCCTTGACACATATTGGCACACAACACACAGACATACACACACACACACACATACACACACACACACACACACACACACACACACACACGTGCAGGTTTCCTCACAGCTTGGGGAGGAGGATGGGCTAAGGGAACAAGTAGGGTTTTTTTTTTCTTGCCATATTTATAATGTAAGTAAATGTTTTTCATTCTAGAAAACATGAGAAATATAGAAAGAAAAATGCTTACCTCATTCAAAACCTCACCACTCAGGCAGAGTCACCTGTGAGCACAGTGCCTGTGTTAGATGTAGCACTACACCAACCTCATAATGATAACATTTTCTATTTGTCTATTTTTATTGGTCATCATTGAGAAGCACAGTTTTTATTTATTTAGTTTCATTTAGTACTACTGGCACTGAGCCTGGGGACTTCACACTGAACTACAACCTCAGTCCTTTTTTAAAATTTTAGGCAGAGTCTCACTAAGTCACTAAATTGCTGGGGCCAAGCTTGAACTTGTGATCCTCCTGCCTCAGCCTCTCAGAGTGCTGGGGTTACAGGCATGTGCCAACATGTCTGGCAAAGGCAGAGTTTTCAATGGCTGCATAGAGTTTCATGTTTTGAATCTCCCATCAAATATTGACACTTCTGCTATTATTGTTAGTTTTAATGTTTTAGCCTTGTTTTTGCAATTCCTGCCATTGCCAATGTTGACAGCTGAAGTGCTTGTACTATGGTGCTGAGTACCTATGTGTACAGATTTCTGGGCAGGCTTCAAAGCAACGTTGTCAGTAGGTTCTGTCGTGTTGTAGATGAGGAAACTGAGGCACAGAAAGGCTAACTGAGCTGGCCAAAGGCACACAGTGGCCTGGCAGAGCTGAGGGCAGGTTGTCTGGCCCTGGAATGTGTGCTTGTAACCATGAGCAGTGATCACACAGTGTGCGCGGCACCAGGGGGCGCCCTTCTCAGTGCCTTGCGCCATGTTCTGGAGTTGGGAGTACCGGGAGCCAGTGCAGGTGACCAGCTGTCCTGGGCCTGCCAGGAAGCCCAGAGTCCATGCAGGCGTGAACCGGGCGGGGGCAGGGGCGTTGCTTTGCATCCATGGCAGGCTGCCGGGCTGTGCTTCTCTACTTCCTTGTGCTTGCTGCATTTCTCTGAGATGTTGTGACTAGAGCCTTTACCTCTCCTAAGTCCTCACATGATAATAATGATAATAATAATAATTATTATTATTATTATTAAAAACCCTCCAACCATTCAACTGCAGCTTTTAACGCCTGTGCAGCGTGTAACCTGGAGAGGGAAAGCTGGTCTCTCTCCTCCCCCTCTTCTTCCTCCTCCTGCTTCATGGGGAGATCGCATTAATACATGAAGGGGAATAATGGGACTTAGGAGGGAAGAAGACAAACGTGGCAGGAGCCCCCCAGAGGGAGCATAGCCCCCACCCCACCCCAGGCCGACCTCCACAGCCCCCCATGCCTGGGCATCTCCCAGGCTGCAGGAGCTAGTGCGGGCCTCAGGGCCACACGCAGGCTCCCATCCCACCTGCAGCTCCAGGATGAAGCCACCCTTGGCCTTGGCCAAGCTGCTTTACCCACTGGGCCCCAGCCTTTTTTTTCCCTTCCCTGTAGAACTGGCTACCCTTGGAGATAGTTGTAAAGTTCTTTTGTTGTTGTTGTTTTATCAGTACTGGAAGTTGAACTGAGCTACAACCCAGCCCTTTTTTTATTTTAAGAGAGGGTCTCATTAAGTCACTAAATTGCCCCGGCTTGGTTCAAATTTGGAATCCTCTTGCCTCAGTCTTCCAGGATGTTGGGATTACAGGCATGTGCCACCACATCCGCCTGTAAAGATTTCTGATAATGTACAGGAAAGCACTCGGAACAGCCCTTGACCCAGAGTATGTGGGAATTCTGCATGCTGGAATTCTCCAGTGAGCCCCTCCCTCAGTCTCCTGCCCCGTGCCCTGAACCTGCTGTGGTGTTCTGGGTATTTTCATCATTACCCACTTGTTTGAGACATGGTCCCTATGTGATCCCAGCCCTCTGTCTGTGGCCTGGATCAGGGCAGTGAGGCCCTCACAGGAGCAGAGATGGTTCTTCGGGAAGTTTCTCAGGTTCAAGTCAGAGCCCAGGGCATGGTAGCAGCCAAGGATATGGAAGAGGGAGGGGGAGGATCCCAGGCTCTCTGCTGTTCCACAGGTGTTTTACCAGCTGAAAGGGGACATGGTTCTCCGAATCCTGGAGCAAGGGAAGCACCGAGATGTGGTCATTCGGCAGGGGGAGGTGAGGTGGACCCAGTGGCGGGCAGCAAAGAACCTGCCTGCTACTATCCCTGCCCCACTCTTTCCCTTTCCTGCACACCTGACCGCCCGCCCTGTCCTCAGCACAGTGTGGCATTCCCTGCAGGGGAGGGCGCTGGCCAAGAGCAGGCCCAAGGTGGGTGGGTGTGGCCCCTGGTGCCAGTGGCTGGGATGCCGGGACGCTGCAGGTCCTGAGGTCCCTGTAAAAGACCACAGCCCTGTGGGTCCCTGCTCTCCCCCTGCAGATATTCCTGCTGCCCGCCAGGGTGCCTCACTCCCCACAGAGGTTTGCCAACACCATGGGGCTGGTGATCGAGCGGAGGCGGCTGGAGACAGAGCTGGATGGGCTCAGGTAACTTCACCTGTCCTGGGAGTTGGAGGGTGGGCAGAGGAATCCTAGAGGGACTCGAGTACTTCCTGGCTATTAAGAGCAGAGGGCTTGGAGACAGGATGCCGTGGAGAGCCTGCACATTGCAGGGCTGCTGGCTGACAGGGCAGGGTGGAGCGGGGGTAGGAGGGGGTGTTCCCTGTGGCCCCCTGGGAGCCGTTATAGGCTGGAGTCCGAACCTGTGCTTTCTCATGAGGTCTACTGGAAAGGGAGGGGGACCCAGGGGGCCCCACCTAGCCCTGTGTAGCCAAAACACAGCGGCTCCCCACAGCCTCAGTGTCCGGGGATCAGTTCTGCCAGACCCTCTCTGGTTGTGTCTCTGTCCCCAACATCGGGCCGACACTTGCTGCAGGCCAGGCGCCTGGCCAGGGGCTTTGCATGTGTTTATCCACTGAACGCTCCGGTGGGCCCAAGTAGGTACTGTTATCACCCGTACTTTACCGGAGAAGAAACTGCGCACCAGATGAGTTTGCTAGAGCGGAGCTTACTACCCCAGCTCCTCAGGATAGAGAATTGTGAAGTTGGGGCCAGGACAGCAGAGCCAGCAATGGAGTCAGCACCATGAAGGGGAAGGACACAACCCAGGGTGAACCCTGATTCCAGAGCCACACCCCCCGAATGTCAGCCTCTGAAGGGAGGAGACCCCTGAAGGTCAGGGGACCAGAGACTTAGCTGAAAATGAAGAGTTTTAAATTTTTTAAAAAGTTTCTCATCAAGTTACTGGAATCAGAATTCCTAAGCTCTTGTCTTCTATTACAGTGGACAATTTTAAATCTTGATTTTTTAAAAATGACCAAACTCATACACATTCACTTTCAAAATCTGGAAAAGTACAGAAATACAAAATTAAAATTACTTACTATAAAAAGGGTGAATTTTATGGTATGCGAATTATATCTCAAGAAAATAAAAATAATAAAAAAGGGAAAACAAAAGAACACTAAAGTAAACCTAAACAAGCACTTAGACTTCCATCTTGGCTTTTTCTGTGCATATCTATACCTCAACAACCTTGTTATGTTCATGGGTGTGAGTTTTGTTTCTTAATTTAAAAAAACTCATGAATATTTCTCATGTTATTAAATTTTAAAAACAAAATATTGCTGGGTTTATAATCCAGGATGCTTAGGAGGCTGAGGCAGGAAGATTACAAATTCAAGGCCAGCTTGGGCAACTTACTGAGACCTAGTCTCAGAAAAGGGTTGCCGATGTAGCCAAGTGCTCCGTGGGTTCAGTCCCCAATACCACAAAAAATAAAACCACCACACAATGTTAAATTAATAGCCGCATAATAATCTACTGCGTAGTATTCTGTTATAGCATCTTATAGAGACAAATACCAGGCCTTAAAGTTTTAGAGGAATTTCTCCAAGCCCAAGGGCTTTATAGAGGCAGCTTCCACTGATGTGAGGACAGTGTCCTCAATAACATTTTACAGCAAATTCAATAACGGATTTATCTGGCTGCTTTGACCTTTAATAAAAGCCAGGACTCAACATTAAAATACCACTCCAACAGCAATTCCAGGAGGGCACTGCAGTCCCATTATGCAGCCTGCTAGTAGCTGGCTCCATCATAGCAGGGAATTTAGGGTGCCAGGGGAGTGTATGTTACATGTCTGCAAACCGTGTCCCTCTACAGGACCACTTCTTTTTCATGAGGGCTAAAGAAAGGATAGAACTGGCTTGTGGGAGCAGGGCCCTGGGACTCGGTTATCTGATGCTCCTGGAACCTGCTAGGCTCGGGCTCCGCAGGCCAGGGGAGGAGGGCACTGCCCCAGTGAGGCTCGGGTGGCCTACTGAAGGCAGAGTGCACGCGCAGGGGCCGCCTTACAAAGGGGCCCAGAGCTTTGCTAACGGTTCTCAAGGGCAGTCATGACCTGAGAGAAGACGCCCTCACTGGGGGCATCTCAGCATGCTGGCTGCTGAAATTTGTTACTCTGACCGAAAGCAGCCAGCCGCCAGCCCTGGATTCAGCTTCCTCTTTGGGAAAAACACTCCTGGCTCAGAGGCTCTTTAAAC
>RJWT010034166.1:0-13726 GCA_004365215.1 Cuniculus paca
TAATGTGGCCATTACTTATTCCATTAGTGCCATTAGTTTCTGAAATTTTGACTGATGCCCAATAAAGTTCTGAACAAGACAAAACACAGGCTCCCTCTGAGTTATGGCCATACAATTTCATAAAAATCACTACATAAAATGCTCCATGGACACAAGGCAGTTGCTTATTATGGGGGCTGTCGTCCCTCTGGCAGAATGTCCAGTGTTTCTGACTCCAGCCCATGAGACATAGTGGCCCCACATTGTGCCACCTGGGGATGTCCCACAAGTACCCACTGTGCTACCAAGGGCAGTGCCACCCCTTGAAACTCCTGGCTGGACTGGAGATTAGTGAAGAAGGACACTGGCAAGGCCCACAGGGCCAGGCTGAGCATTTGCTCTTGATCCAGCGCTGCAGGAGCTATGAGAAGGTTTTAAGCTGAGTGATGAAACTGTCTGACTTGTGCTTGAGAATGTTGACTTTGGCCTGGGGAAGGGAAGCTTAGCAAGGAAGAGTGGGTGCCACTGGCTCCCTGTGCAAAGAGACAGCTTTGGGGGTGAAGTCAGAAGCTGCACTTGGAAGGTTGAAAGGGAAGGACATGAGAGACCAGGGGTGTTCTGATATGAGACTCAAGGTGACACAAGGTGCTATGATGGGGACACTGGAGGAGAGCAAGCTCGGGGGAAGAGAGCTGAGTTTAGATGTGAGAACACGTAAGCCAAGACTAAGGAGAACACAGAATAGGCCATGTCATCAGCATTAATGAAGCTCTAGAGAACAGATGTGGCCTGATCCTCTCGCAGTACTCAAAGCAGAAGCCACATCTGCCAGAACACCACTCTCTTCTGAGCTTCCCTCCCCAAAGCAGGATGCAGGTGGCTTCCGGGGCACAGGGAGACATGTGAAAAACCAGCACCTGCCCTTTCCTGACCTGGCTCACCCATGGTGTGCCAGCTGTACTGCAGTGGTGGGGCTGTAATCTCTGGTAGCCTGGTCCCAAGAGATCCACAAGGACACCAGCTGTGACACTAGCAGCAGCTGGCTGCATGTCAGGCAGCTCCAGCCCACTGCAGCACCAGCCTTATGTTGCTGTTACTCCCATTTTGCAGCTGAGGAATCTGAGTGCTTTTGCCCACAGTCAATAGCTGGTAAATGAGTCTGGAACTGAGTGCAGGGCAGTGACACCAAAGCTTCTGCCCCTAACCTCTGTGATTATGCTGGAAAGGGAGACCCACCAGTAAGGCCTCAGTGTCATAGGTGGTCAGAATCAGCAGAACCTAAGGATGTGGGACATAGGATATGACGTAAACCATGTTCACTTGACTGATTAGCACACCAGGGCACAAGGCCAACCGAAACCTGTTAAAAGCTCAATATCGTAGAGTGAGTGGTAGACCAACAGATTCCTTCAACCCGTGTTGCTTCCCTTGTCAGGGGCTCGGAGCTACTAAGAAAGCTGCAAGCTGGCCCATGACAGGCTGCCCTTTGACTTGTGTATTGCTTTTTTTTTTTTTTTTTGGTGTGTGTGTGTGTGTGTGTATGTGTGTATGTGTATGTATTGCTTTTAACAGATCACATCACCACTTTGTCTTAGAGGAAGGCCAGATGAGTGTACCTGGTCAGCAGTGAGTGCCAGGATGAGGTGAGGGAACCATTAAGTCAAGGCTTAATGGTACCTGGAGGAGGAGTCCTTGCAGAAGGAGCAGGACCTTCCCCACTGCCTTAGTCATGGCAAAGTTCAAGGATGTGTGTATACTCTCCCTTCAGAAGCAGCAGGAGGTCACCTACATTTTCCTGGCAGTGCTGTGATTACTGGAGTTGTCTTGTGCATTTCCCACCCATCTTGAGGTAAATACGTCCTCCACTCCTCCTGGTTCAGGGGGATGGGCTCCTTGTGCACAGAACTTTTGAGTTCTTCCCAGCATGTAGGTCAGTGGCTGGTGACTTGGGTTGGCCAGTCAGCAGTGAGAGTGAATTCTGTTAGTACCTGCACAGGACTCTGTGAGCCCACAGTGACCAAGATCTACAGGGTTTCCATCCTCAGTGAGCAGGGTCAGGCGCAAATGATTCAGAACCAGTTCTGCAAGAACAGGAGGTGGGCCACTGGTGCTGGCTCTGGGAGATGTCTAAGGAAGCTGGGCCCAGAGCCAGGCTCAGCAGCCCTCTGAGTACTCTCTCCACACCACTTGTCACAGCCATGAACTGAGGTTAGTGTTTCCACCTGCGCAGACTTGTGTAGGAGGTACAGAGGGCTCAGGTCAGCCAAGGGAGTGGGTAGGGAAGTGCATTCCAAACTGGGGGAATGATGGGTGTGGGGTCCCAAGTAATTGGGGCCAGACCAGGCAAATCAAGCCTGGAGTGGGCCCCAGGCTGTGAAACTCCATGCAAGGTGGGAAGAGGTTCCCAGGGTCCTATGATCATGTTTGCATTTTAAAGATGACTCTAGCTGTTCTGGAAAGTGGGAGAGAGGAATCAGGTTGGCCACCTCATACCTGGAGAGGTCTGATGGCAGCTTAGGCACATGTCTGTAGAGGAGGAGGGAAATGGAGGCACTTGGGCAGATGCAGAAGGTGACGTTGACTAGTCACCCTTGGGCTAGTGACTGCAGCATGGGGGTGATTATGAATACTGAGGCAATTGCAACTTTTGGGTAAGACTGGAGTCTGTTGATATTGAGAGGTATGTGAGCCAGCAGGGGGGAATAACGGCCTGTGAGGTGTCTGGGTGTCCACAGGGTGACACACAGAGGTGCTTCACAGGCTGGGATGTGATTCTGCTGTTTGTTCAGCAAACACTTCATAAACTGGCTGCATGCCAGGCCCTGAGCCAAGAATGCAAAATCAGAAAAGCAGAGCAGTTTGGTCCAGGAGCAGGGGAGACACATGGGCTCTTGTTTATCTCCCAGGGCCATGAATGTGAGGAAGGAGCATGGGTGCACACTTCTCAGAGGAGGTGGCTCTTGGGCTGAAACTGTTGACAAAGACAGCTGAGGACCTGCCACACAGGAGGTCCTCTTAGGTGCTGTCCTTGGCCAGGTTGGTTTCTACCATGAAAGGTCTGCCCTGCCTCCTGCAAGGGAGGACAGGCTATGACAACCAGGGAAGTCCCAGGCTCTGGTCAGGGTCCAGGATGCTGTTGGGCACTTGGCCCTGTCCTTGGTTCATCAGGAGGCTGCCAGAGCACTATCATCTTACAGCCTTCCTCAGCTTCCCTTTGGCCTCTAAAGACTGAGTGTGCCAAGCCTCACCACCCCCAGGTACAGCATGAAGTCACACCATGGTGGCGGCTTTATGTGGTCCACAGGATCATTCTTCTTAATCTCTCATGGTAAATACAAATGTGGTCACTATAGGAGGCCCCTTCAGGAAAAAGAAAAAGGACCCAGAGGTAAGCTGTTGGGTTTAGGCTGAAGGAAGAGACCCACTCCAGCCCTACCCACTCTTTTCCTTGTAGGTCTGGCTCCCAGCCATGAAGGCCAAAGGACTGGAAATCTCGGGCACCTTTACGCGCCAGGTGGGCTCCATCTCCATGGACCTGCAGTTGACGAACAAGGCACTGCAGGTCATGACGGACTTTGCCATCCAGTTCAACCGCAACAGGTGAGCTCCCCAAGGCCAGCCCAAGGAAAGTCCTTGCCAGGCCTGTAGACGGGCTGTGACTGGCTGAGGTCCGGTACCACTTCTCTAGAGAAAGTGGACGTTCTCACCACCCTTAGGCCAAAACCCTCTACAGCAGTGATTTTTCCCTGTAACCTCTCTGTGTGAATTCCAAAATACCTCTAGAGTGGGGAGGTGCTTCTCTTGCATTTGCCTTCCTATCCTGCATGGAGGAGTGCTGAGATGGAAATCCCAGCTGAGCCCATCGGCCTGTGTTCAATTCCGAGTCCACCTTGCTGAGAACTCAAGGCTCTTCTCCTAGGCCCAAGTCCTCCTGTTTAGAGAGCAGCCGAGAAGGCAGGTGGGAAGTAGGCTTGCCTGCCAGCCTCCTCAAGGACCAAAGATGTCACTATCCGGCAGGGCCTCTATGAGTGAATGTTGGCTGCTCCAGATTCCTTGACATCCCTCTCCATCCCCTTCACTGTGTGTGTGTGGCGGGGGGAAGCTCACCTGTCTGCTCCATAGTGGACCAGGCTGCCTGGGCCAGGGCTCCATGGGGACTCAAGTAGCCCCTCCTGATGATTCCTTCTTCCTGAGCAGCTCTAGTGATGAGCAAACTAAGCCTCTAAGAAGTTGACTGAAGGGGCTGCTTCCTCCAAGAGAGCCTGGGATCCAGACTGCCCTGACCCTTGTACAGACCACGGGGGCTGGGGCAGCCATGCCACTTCTCTTTGAAGGACTTTAGGGGCCACAGGTGCACCCCAGGCTACTGATGATTGCTCAAAATAAACACTTCCTGGATATCAGACGCTACCAAAAACTTTAACAGGTCATGCTATCTGGACTCAGAGAGGGTCATGATCTTGCCCAGAATCAGCAGGCACAGTGACACTCCTAGGAAATCCTGGAATGCTGAGCCACTTCAGACGTGGGTTTTCCCATATCATTCCCCACTGTGCCAGGCAAGTCTGATTGGCCTGTGGTTAGAGAGAGCACAGCTGGGGTCAGACAACCTGAGCCCTGATTCTCACCCTGCCGTTTCCCTGGGCACAAGCCTGTCCTCCCTGAGGCTCCATGTCCTCATCTGGAGAATGGGATGATTGACAGCTGTCTCTTTTTATGAAGATAGTGATGGGTATAACACCACATGTCCAGCCTGGACATACCAAGTGCTCAGTTCAAGTGACAGTTCAGTCTGTTGTGACTTACCTTCCAAGAGCCTGTGGCTGGGGCATCTCTTTCAGTGAGATGCTGATCAGCAGGAGAGGCCTGAGGAGTCAGTTTTTAATTCAGAAGGATACAGTCCAGTCCTCTGGTGTTAGATGAAGCTCCTCAAGGGCAGGGCAGAGCAGGGCAAGACTGTGCTCACCAGTACCCAACCCAGAGTAGAAAAAAGAGCAGAGCCCAACTTCAGCCTGCAGCCAGGCTGGGGCAGAGTAGCCAGCCCACGGCCCCTGCCTCCTGACCAAATGGCCATGGGGTGGGGGTTGTGGGGACAGGCACTCACCCTGTCCTGGACTTGGAGCTTGGGCAAGGCCGGTTCAGTGGAGAGAGTCTGTATCTATGTCAGCACCTGCTCCCTGCCCTCCCTGTGGGGGGCTTCTCTCTCCCCAGCTTTGGCCTGGCCCCCGCCGCCCCCCTCCAGGTGCACGCGCCACTCAGCCCCAACCAGACTGTAGAGATCTCCCTGCCTCTCAACACAGTGGGCTCGGTCATGAAGATGGATCCCCTCAACAACCTCCAGGTGTGTACCATCAGGACCAGACCCCCCAGTTCTTACCCGCCCCTCAATCCTGGGGTAGGGCCCCAGCCTTGTCAGCAGAGGGCCAGTCTGTGAGTCCTGCTCTTGGGAACAGATGTTTCAAGGGAACCCCAGTTCAGAGGAGACAAAGGGATGTGGCTGCAAGGGAAGGTCGTGCAAGAGAATCTGACGGGGTGCATACTTCCTTGGGCCTCAGAGGTGGTGTCAGCCCAAGAGTCCAGGGTACTGAACCCCAGGGAGTGACCAGGGGTGCCCTTGTGCTTAGGTGGCTGTGAAGAACAACATTGACATCTTCTACTTCAGCACCCTGTATCCACTGCATATCCTCTTTGTGGAGGATGGGAAGATGGGTGAGTCTTGAGGGAGCCCCTGAACTCTAGTGGGCTGTGGCTTGGGAACTGGACCAGAGTGGTGCCTTTGCCAAGATCAGATGGATAGCTTTGCTCCACAGTGATCTCCTGCAAAGCCTATAGTAAGGGATGTGGAGACGGGAGGAGAGAGGCATTTAGGAAGGGCATTCTGGGCCTTCTCACAGAGCTGAGGGGTTTTGCTCAGGAAAGCAAGGGGGCTTTGAAGGAGCTAGTGCCCATCCTTAGCTTTCAGGCAGCACATTCAAGACTAGACCCATTTCCTGTCACGTGCTGTCGAGGGCTCACAGGTTCATCAGAGTCCTGCCTCTCACCCCTATCCCACTCACCCTGCAGACCGGCAGATGTTCCTGGCCACATGGAAAGATATTCCTAACGAGAATGAAGCCCAGTTCCAGATCAGAGACTGCTCTCTCAACGCGGGTGAGGACTCCAAGCCCTAGAGCCCAGCCCCTGGGTCCACACTGGTCCCGCCCCCGCCTGTATCTAGCCCTGCCCCCTCACTGATGGGGCTGCCCCGTGCCATCCAACCCTACAGAGGCTGTGAGCACCAAGCTGCAGAGTAGCAACATCTTCACCATTGCCAAGAGGAATGTGGAGGGCCAAGACATGCTTTACCAGTCCCTGAAACTGACCAATGGCATCTGGGTACTGGCAGAGCTACGAATCCAGCCAGGCAGCCCCAGCTTCACGGTGAGAGCGCCTGAGCCTACTCCAGCCCTAGAGCCTCCGCACCCCATCCAGGACAGCCTCCTGCCTCCACCTCCCTCTGAGGCCAGGGACTGGTTTAATGGGGTTGTCATTCTAAGGGTCCCTTCAAGCCTAGTGTGACCAATTCTGTCCCCGAAGGAGACCTTTCTAGAAAGTTTCAACTCAGTCCCTCCAGTTACCCATGTAAGACACCAGGGGTCTGCCTAACTGACAAGTGGCATTACAGGGCATGGGCCCTGCCACCCGCTACCACGTGAGCACCTACATATCTGGCCGGGAGAGCTTCATTTCCAGCAGCCCATGCTTCTTAGCCTTTAAGTCGGACTCCAGTCAGGAGGTAGCTTCCGTGAGGTTCCTGGTTTTCCTGGTTACATTGCACTCCCTAGCCCAGAGATCCCCAGGCTTTGCTTCTCCCTTGCACCCAATTCTGGCAGGCGTGGCCCTGCTGGCCGCCTTGGCACTCTGGTGGGTGGGAGCTGTGCCGGTGGCTTCGGTGGTGGTAATTTCCTTCTCCCTGTGTTTGGTTGCTGCATGTTCACCTTCCTGCTGGCGCCTGTGTCGTGGTGCAGGACTTGGAGGTTAGCAGATTGCTTTTCTCTTCCTCTTCCTCCTCCATCCTCCTTAGCCATATTGCACATGCTCCATCTTCTGGCCTGGCCTCAGTGCACCCCAGCTTTGCTGTATGCACCCCATTCCTTGGCCTCGCTTTACTTTTCTGCTCCCAAAGCTGAGCAGACATGCATGCAAACTTTCCAGTCAGGTGGCCTGTGAGGAGTTGACACCCCCCGCTTCCACATGCAGTGCATAGAGCCCTTCAAAGAGGCCCAGGGGATGTGGTGGCTCACACCTGTAATCCCAGCACTCGGGAGGCTGAGACAGGAGGATCATTGTGAGTTCAAGACCAGCCTGGGCTACAAAGTGAGCTCAAGGCCAGCCTGAACGGCATAGTGAAACCCTGTCTCAAAAAGACAAGGGCCAGCGATCTAACTCAGTGGCCTAAGTGCCTGCCTGGCAAGCGCAAGGTCATGAGTTCAATCTCTGGTGCCACAAAAAAAAAACCCCAGGGAACCTCAGGGGCCACTGCCACTGACTTCAGGGCTCCATTTGTACCTGCCGCCTGCTCGCATCCTCCGGAACTGGTGCTTTTGAGTGGCAGGAGTGGCTGGCTTCTCTATGTGCTGGGAATCTCAAAGCTCAGATCTTAACACAGGCAGAGCCTGATGTACCTGCTGCCTCTGCAGGGAACCAGGAACAAATCCGGCACACCCCATCTTCCCAGCCCTCAGCCTCTCTGGATTTCCCGTCAGTCTCATTGTGAGGGCCCCAGACTCCAGAGGCTTTTGAGGGGCCTGGTGGGGGCTGGGCACTCCTGGCAGCCTCCTGCCTGTGAGTCACGCTGCCTGCCAGTAGGACTCCCATGGTGGGGCTGACAGCAGGTGTGTGGGCTGCAAGTATATTTGGTCCCCACCCAGCTGGCTGCAATGGCCACCCCCTTTGCTTTACCTCACATCTGCCTCAGCCGCAGTTGCCACCAGGCCACGTGTGCACGCCACGCTCTTCCATCCGGCACCCGCCTTCTTGCTCAGCTCCCTCTCAGCCCTTCCTGAGAAAAAGCCCAGGGATGAGCCTTCTCTCTTCCCTGCCCTCTCTCCTACAGCTGTCCCTGAAGTGTCGCGCACCAGAGGTGTCCCAGCACGTGTACCAGGCCTACGAGACCATCCTCAAGAACTGAGGCCCATCCTGCGCCCTCCCCAGCCTTCTCTCAGCCCCACCAAGGAGCCCTCATGGGAGGGGCTGGGTTCCCCTCACCACCCAGGGGACTCCTGTTCCTGACTGCAGGAGACTCAGAACCAGGTGGCACCCCTTTCTGGGGTGAAATCTCAATCACCCCATGCTCCGGTTGCCCCTTTTTCATTGCTGCTGCTATGTGGGTCAGGTGAAGAGGGGACCAAAAGAAACAGAGCCAGAACAGCAGCAGGAGCTAGATGGGAAGCCACAGGGTTCTCTGCCTTCTCCCTGTGCCTAGGGGTGAACATGGCGTGCTCCGCCCTGACTCTCAGACGGGTGTTAGAGGTCTCCCCACTACCTTGAATGGAATGGGCCCTGGCAGCCTGTCTGGATGTGTGGGGAAGGTCTCTGGGTACCAGTAGAGCCTCTGACAGAGTTGGGGCTCCAGAGGCCATAGATCCCAATGGGGCAGACCTGAGCCAGGAAGAGCCCTGGACCACCCACTCCACGTCACCCATTGGTGCCCTGCGAGCGCCTGCATGGTCAAGACCAAGCAGAAAGCCCAAGGGTACTAGCCCCAGCTCCCCACTCCCCACCTCTGAGGGTGGTCACTGCCCACGATATATTCCTAGATGACAGCCAGCCCAGGGCACCTAGAGCAGGGACAGGGCTGAGGGAGGTGGCACTGGCCAGGCAGTGTGCCACCTGTGTGTGTTTCTGTGGGGGTTTCTCCGGCGTCTGCTGCCTTCTCCCTGGCTACCCAGTCTCAGTTGTGTCCGGCAGCTGTTAGGGTTTCCTGTTACTGCTGTTTGATAATAAAGAGATTCTGCTTTTGGCAGTCAATGGAACCTTCTTTCCCTCCACAAAGGTCAGAATCAACAACTGCCTCCAAGTGGCCAGGGATGTCAGCTGACCCCTGCATTAACTATATCTAATATATATATATATATATAAATAGAAAATAAATATTGTATGTTTACTCTTTATTTTCAAAAAGAGAAAGTGAATAAAAATAATGACATCAAGTGTGTCCCTGGCCAGTGTGTCAGGTCCTGAGGCTTCTCTGGGCAGAGGTCATGGATTCAAGCTGTGTGCCTGGTGTTGACCCCTCCCTGGGACTCTGGGAACAGTGTCTTCTTGCCATCCTGTCCTTGGGCAACTGACTTCTGAGAACTGCTGGTCTCCCTGGCATCTTTCCCTCCATCCATCTCAGCTCCTACCTGGTGCTGTCTCGCCTTTCCTTGCTGGCACAGCGGGCTGACGTTCCTGTTTGGTTCTCCACAGCTCCCCGCCATGTGGGAGGCCTCAGAGCAGCAGAACAGGCTCTGAGCAGGTTGGGGCAGGGTGTCTGGGCCCTGGCCTTGCCCTGAGGGGAGGGCAGCCAGACCCCTCAGCAGGGCTGTCCTAGCTAGTAAGGCTTCAGCCTGTTCCTAAGGGGGAGCAGCCCATTTCATTCAGCCCCAGCCACTCCTTTGTCGGCAGCCAGCCCCCTGCACCCTACCCACCTTAGACACCCTGCTCCCTACCCAACTGCAGCAAGCCGGGAGAAGAGAGTGTCCCTCTTGCTAGACATCTGGCCCTCCACTACCCCACCTCTGGGCCCTGGGCTGTTGCTGTCCTGCCTTGGAACCAGAGTCCAGAACCAACCAAGGCTTTTGATTGTGCAACCCTAGTTCTTACTTCACCTGAAAGTCTGGGCTCAGAAGCCCCAGGGGGTAAACAGAACTGGAGTCCCACAGCTGAGTCCCTGCAAACCAGAGGAACAGGATGGTAACCCTTGAGAAAAGAGGGCCAGCCTGTGGTGTCACTTGCCACCAGAGTGAGGACTGCATGCAGTCCTGGGTAGCAGGTGCAAGGGCCTGCTTGCCTCATCATCTAGGGGTCTCACAGGCTTCTTGTCCCCACTGGAGTGGCACTGGGCAGCCAGAGGCCCAAGACAAATGGCCCAGAGTGAGGAGAGCTGCTGAGAAAGATAGGCTGGCCTGTTTGGATAGAGCACACACTGTCACTGGATACCCTGGGTTCACACACCTCCCCCGGTCTGTACCTACACTACAGGTGATGGGCAGAACCATGAATCTGCCCTCAGCCACCCACATCGCACCCAGCAAGGTGGGACTCAGCATACACTAAAGAGGCTTAATGTACTGGGGGAAACTGAGGCAGAAGACCTCAGGCTCCCAATTTCCCAAGTCTAGGGCACTGCATGACCTTTGTTGCATCACTGCATCAGGAAACAAGCCCCCAGGACACCCAGGCCTTTAGAGGTGCTTTAGGGGTATCTAATGCACGCCCTTCCATTTCCCTACCCTTCCCTGCGCATGCCTTCTCTTCCCCTCAGCTCAGGTGTCCCTGCCACTGGGTCCTTGACGTCCTGCAGCTTGGGGAACTGTCCTGGCTCTTAAGAAGATTCAGCATCTTGAGTCTTCCTAGCCAGCTACAACAGCAGCAACCTCTTCTAGAGGCTTCCACAAATACCCAAGGCCTAACAGGTTCCCCTTGAGTGCCAGCCATTGCTAAGGGCTGTAGTTACCGCCCCCTTTGGGGGGTGGGGTTTGGTTTGGTTGAGATAGGTCTCCCAGTTCAGACTGGCCTTGAAGTATGAGCCCCAGGTTGTCCTCAACTCGCTGTGATTCTGCCTCAGCCTCTCTAATTATGTGATTACAGGTGTGCACCGCCATGCCTGGCTCCGCTTGCTTGCTTGCTTGCTTGCTTGCTTGCTTATTTATTTATTTATTTATTTATTGGTACTAGGGATTGAACTCATGACCTCGTGCTTGCCAGGCAAGCACTTACACCGCTGAGCTAAATCCCCAGCCCTTCTCTTGCATTTTTAAATCTTTGGATAGTGGTATTTGTTTTTAGGGAGAAAGTGATTCAGGAGACAAGAAGGTCATTCATACATGGGATAAATTTCTCCCACCATTCTTCAGTTTTAGTTTTCCTCCTTGGAAGCAAAGGCTGGTCCTTGATTTTCGTTTCTTCCTGGATAGTCTATTCAAATCCCTGAGGGTATTTACTAAACAACTAGTAGCACACCTAGACCCTGCCAGCATTTTACTGCCTTTTTTTCCCCTTGCAGTACTGGGGGATGAACCCAGGGTTTTATCTGACAGGAATTTCTGGAACTTTTTCCCTATTAGCACAAACAGACCCACTTCAGTATTCCTTGGGTGAATGGGCCCCCCTGAGCCAGTCCCTGCCAATGGATGGACAGTCAGATTGTTCTGTCTTCAGGGAGTCCCAGCAATGCTGCAGCCAGAATGTTCCCACATACATCCTTGTGTGGGCACAAATCCAGCTGTAGGATTTAGCTCTGGAATGGGTGCACCACAGGTATAAACAGTTTGCATTTTACATTGGCGTTATAAGGCTAAGGTAAGGATGTGGCTCAGAGCAAGAGTGCTTGCCTAGCATGTGCAAATTAAAAAAAAATAAATAAAAGCCAAAAAAAGAGGGGAAAAAAGCCCAAAAGAAATTTCCTTTCCCTCAAAGGAAACTAATGTGATACCGTTTTCCCTGTACACATACGGTAACACTAAATACACACTGTTCTGCATTGTACTTGTATTCAGAGGTTTCTCCATTACATTACAGTGTCCATGTGCCTTTTTTTTTTTAAGACAGTTGTGTGGTATTCCATTCAAACTAATGCCCAGCAATGTGCATGGACTTGTCACAAGGTGGTGTTGGTACAATGATCTTGTAAAGAATATCCTTATCATGTGCACGCATAGATCTATTCTGCAGTACAGGAATCGCAGGGGCAAAGCGAGGTGCATTTGTAATCTTGGCAGCTGATGCTAAAAAGTCCTTCCGGTGGCTCTCCCACCACCAGTAGTGAGAGCTTTCTCGTGCCCTTGCAACTCAGAATATTACCACGCCTAACAGGTAAAAGATGGCATCTTTGTTTTAAATGTGCCTCTTTTTGTGTGTTTTTGAGCCACTTGCCTTTTTCTGTGAATTTTTTTTGGGAGGGTTCTACTTTTCTCTGTGGTTATTGGTTCTCACTGATTTGTCATTATTTCTCCCCATTTTGTTACTGCTTTTTACTTTTACATGCTGACACTGGGTTTTTATGCAATCTTTTCTTCATAGTACTTGACTGATCTGTGTTGCATTTCATTCCTGTTCCATCTGAGCTGTATAGAGGAACGAGGTAGGGATCCAACTTCCCATCTCCCCCAGATGGTTACCAGGTTGTCTCCACACCATATATTGAATAATTCATCTTTCTCCCACAGATTTGAAATGTCATTTTTAATCATATACTGATTTTCCCCCACATATTTGGCTGTTTTTCTGGACTCTTGTTTTGTACCAGAGAATCTGACTATTCACTGGCCTCTGGCTTTTACAAAAAGTACTTTCAACTGCTATGTGCCTATAGTCCTAGACTAGGAGGTTGAGAGAGGAGGATCACAAGTTCTAGCCCAACCTGGGCAACTTAGTGAGACCCTGTCCCAAAATACAAAATAAAATTGAAAAGGGTTAGATATGTATCTCAGTGTGAAAGCATCTCCAGTATCAAAAAAAAAAAAAGTTTATGTTTCTGAGACAGGATCTTACTATGTAGTTAAGGATGCTCTTGAACTCACTCTACTTCAGGCTGGCCTCAGCCTCCCAAGGAATCCTCCTGCCTCAGCCTCCCAAGTGCTGGGTTCACAGGCATACACCACTTCACCAGTTTACAGTACCCTCTTTGTCCCATTTGAACTTTAGAACTGTGTTTTTTAAAAAGTGACATTTTTATTTGGATCACATCAAATGTTCATATTAAATTATGGAGAATTCAGCTTGTCTAGCATGTGCAAGCCTGTGGATTCAGTCCCCAGTACCATAAAAAGAAAAACAGAATTGACATCAGTAATAATATGAGGGAGTGACTAGGGATGTGACTCACATGCAAAGCTCTGGGTTCAAACCCTAATGCCACAAAAGAAATACTAATACTAATACTAATACTAATACTAATGGCTGAGTGTGGTGGCATGCATCTGTAATCCCAGCACTCAGAAGCTTAGGCAGGAGGACTGCTGTGAGTCTTAAGCCAGCTCAGGCTACACAGTTCAAGGCCAGGCTGAACTACAGAGCAACACCCACTCTCTCTCAAAATAATAATAATAATAATGGATCTTTACAGGCACATGCAGAAATATATACCTTTTCATTGATAGAGGTTTCTTTTATAGTCTTTTTGTAAGATTTTAAATTTTCTTCATTTAAAAGTTCTTAGTCAGGTGTACTGGTATGTATCTGCATTCCCCACTACTCAGGAGGCTGTGGTGGGTAGTTTCAGCCCAGAAATTCAAGGCCAGCCTGGGTAATACAGTGAACCCCTGTTATAGTTTGAGACTGGATGTCCCCCCAAAGCCTCATGCAGTCATGGGGGCGGTTTTCTGGAGTTCGTGAATGATTCATGGTCGAATGCTGGGATTATGCTACGCCCAAGTGGGTGTGGCCTACATATGATATAAGGGACAGAGTCTTCTCTGCGCGCTTCTCCCCTTTGGCCCCTGTTGCTTTCTTTTTGGTACCAGGAATCGAACTCAGGACCTTGTGCTTGCCAGACAGGCACTTA
>RJWT010034167.1:0-13736 GCA_004365215.1 Cuniculus paca
AGAAAAAAGAAAAGACAAAAAGTTTAGAGTAGATTTTCATTATGTCTATCTCAAGTATCTATTTAATGTAATTAAATCTTAGAATGGCATCAACAATTGTGTAATCTTAACACTGTTTGTGTACTGGGTCTTCTTTTGAATTCATCTTATACTTGACTCAGGTATGCCTTTGAATATTTTTTACTAGAAAGTTTACCAGGCCAGTGTGTTTCCAGGGTCTTTGCATATCTGAGAATATCTTTGTTGTGACATTATACCACAACAGTGTTTTGGCTTGGTGTACAGTTCTAATTGTACTAATTAATTGTAATGACACAATTCCTTTCCTCAGTCGTCTGAAAATACAGTACTAGTCCATTCTTTTCTAGAAGTTAAGTGTTCCAGAAGAGATGTTTCGTACCAGCTTGACTCTTCCCCGAGAATTTAAATTTAACCAGATCTTGTCTACATGTCTGTTTTTTTCATTACTTCTTTCTGTATCTCACACTCTGTTAGGTCTTTCTTCAGTTTAGGACTATTTTCTTCTATTTTTCCTTTTGTCTATTTTGTATATCAATCATTTGTCATAGATTACATAGCTATATCTAGATATAGTTATATAGTTCTCTTGTATATATATTTTCTTCCTGCTTATTCTTTCATTGTTTTATAATGAACAGATTTAGATTTTAATGTTTATATTTCCTTTTAGTGTACATATTTTCCTTTAGGGATCCAAATTTATACTTTTCCCTAGGACCTTGAGGTCAGAGTTTGAAGGGTTTTTTCCATGTTGGTGTTTAATCCATCTGAAATGGACTTTTCTCTATGATGTTTGAAAGAGATCTAGTTTCCACTTGCTAAAACAGCTGTCCCAGCCCAGTGCCATTTTTTAAACAGTCTTTTCCTCACTGATTTTTCACTGTCACCACTATTGCATCAGCTTTCTTTGTACACAGGTCTGTATGTTAAGCTCTCTATTCTGTTTCCTGGTTCATTTATCTATAGTGAGCTAAAATTAAACTCTTTATTCTTCAAAAGTGTTTTAATTGTTCTCCCCTCCGCCAGGATAAACCCAGGGACACTCCACCATGGAGCTATTCTGTCTGCCCATTTTATTTTGTTTTATTTTGAGACAGGGCCATGCTAAATTGCCCAGGCTGGATTCAAACTTGAAATTCTCCTTTCTCAACCACCTGAGTAGTGGAGATTACGGGCATGTGCTATTGCTCCAGATTTACTCTTTTTTTTTTTTTTTTGGCATAGGTTTTTAAATTAGCTTTGACAAGTTCAGTCTGAGCATTAGCATTTTTATTTAAATTATATTGAATGCATCAGTTTGGAAAGAACTTGTCTCTCTAGGATCATGTCTTCCTATCCCCAAACATCTATCCTTTATGTAGCTGTTCCTTAAAATTTTGCTTTAATATTTTCCAGTTGTCTTACAAGTCTTGTATATCTTTTGTTGTGTTTATTTTCAGATATATTTTTACTATTATTATAAATCTTCAGTGACATTTCCTGTGTCATGGCATATAGAAATACAATTAATTTTTATACAGCCATCTTGTCAAGAACTACCTTGCTGCAATCTAATTAATCCTGACAATCTGTTTATAAATTTTTGTCATCTGTGAAGATCAGTCATCTCATCTACAAAGAGAAACTATTCTGATTCTTTCTCCTTGTATCATTGCTTTTTTATTTTGTTATAAATACAGAACCATGACAAATAAAAGCAGTTTATTGTTCATTCTTTTATTCTCTTTGATCTTAAAAATATTCCAAGAAGTTTTTTTTTTCCTAATTATTGGGGTGTATATGTGGTACTGGGGAATTTTTTTAATTTTTAAATTTCAAGACAGGATCTTAGTTTCCTGAGCTGGGCTCAGACTTGCAGTCCTCCTGCCTCAGCCTGTCAGAATGCTGGGTTACAAGTGTGTACAACCATACCCAGTTGGTCATTAATTTTTATCAAATGCCTTTTCTGCACCTGAAATGTTAGTGTAACTTTTCAGTTTCATCTATTTATGTAGATAGTTAACATGTTATGAACTATTCTTGAGTTTCTAGAGTAATCCCAGTTCATTCATGGTGTTTCATATTTTACTATATTGCTAGATTTGATTTGTAAACATGTTGTTTTATAATTTTTAACTTATGTTTATGAACAAGATTGCCCTGTACTTTTCTTTTGTACTCTTATTTAGCTTTGGTCTTGAGATTACACTAGTCTCATGACACGAGTTGTGGAGTGTACATAATTTTTTTGTTTTCAGGAGGAATTTGTATAAGAATAGAATTTTTTAAAGGTTTGTTAAATTTGTTTGTAAAACCACTTAGTCTTAGTGTGTGTTCTTTGTGTTATGATCATGGGACTCTAAGACTTTCTTCTTCAAATTTTCATTTTTTTTTCTGTTGTTGAGATATTTTTCTAAAATGTGTTCATTTTATGTAAATTTGCAAATCTTTTAGCATAATTATTTTCATAATATTCTGTTCCAGTTTTTGTAATTTATGTTATAGGTGTACAAATTCATTCCTAAATTTGCTTGCTTGAAGCCATTTACATGTAGATGGTTGCACTTGAAAGATGAAATGGGATTTCATTACCCAAGGATTAAGTAATAGAAAACCCAGGAGGATTAAGAACTGTACCCCAGGGCACTCTAACTTGCAAATACAGGGAGCTGGTATTGCCATGGGGTGCCATCGGTCAGTTTGTTGTTCCTTTGTAGACCTCTCTTCCCTAACCTGCAGGGTTGTTAACCCAAGCCTATGCCTCCTTGCTCAGACCTCAGTTTCACAGGCTTCTTTTCCTTGTCATTTGCTTCTTGTTTCTGGCATGTAGGCATTTTCCTTTCCTTCTTCACAGTTCAGGTAAAATAATATATTGTTATATTTCTTACAACATTTTAATTTACTCATAGAAGAAAATTTCTGTTTTAAGTTAGTTTCTCTTGCTATTTTATCAGAAGCAAAGGCAAATTTAATTCCCAATAAAAGTTTTGATGTACCCTCTGGGTGCTTGTTCGCTACCATTAGTGCAAATTGTAGCAAACAAGCACCATTAGTGCAAATGGCACTCTCCCCTCCTCCACTTTTCCTCACGTTTTGTTTTCTGATGTAACCTTGCCAACTGCAATTTCCTTGCTATCAATAGTACTTCTGCGCTATAGGCCTTGAGCTATCTCGGGATAATTTAATTTTTTAGACTTCTTAAGTGAACTAGAAAATGTGCACCATGACAAAGCATTAATAGTACAGTAACTATTTTGTATACTTAAGCAGAATGTTATCCCTATCACTCTGACCACATCAAGAACAAAAGTGCATTGATTTACATTTGGTCCTGGGGAAAAGCCAAAACCTACATTTCCACATAGGCTTGGTCTTCCAAAAACGTAAAGAACTTCCCAGAAATCAGAAGACACAAATTACTGCATTAATAACTTTGGGTTACTCACATAACTGAAATTTTCTCTTGTTTGGTTTATTGCTTATTCTAAATTGGAATTATTTAGTAAATTGTTAAATGTTTTCATGGTTTATAGAAAATTACTGTTAGTATTTATCATATATTGAGCCAAATTTTTAAACTAAAAACATCATTTTACTAATTAAATGTTAGAAATGGAATACTTTTATTGCAGAATCTTCATCAAAATTTCTCCTGATTCCTTGGATTCCATTTATTTTTAATGATATTTAAAATCTTTTTAATTCACCCTAGTTATAATTACACAAGAATAAAGAGAAATAATTATTCCTGGTATATTTTTAACTCTATTATTTAACTTGTGTTTCTCCAAGCGCTTTACATTTTTATGAGAAACAGGCTTCCCTTGACAAACAGCAAATGAGACTAGAAAGGTGTGAAGAGCAAAGCCATCCCCCCCTCCAAAAAAATTCCTTTGGCTGTGAAATTACTTACATGAAAAAATATCTTGAAATCCTTCTAAAGAAAAAGCAATTTCCACTGGGATTAGTTCTAAAGTAAAGAGTAGCTAAAGTAATATCTTCTAGTAAAAATTGGATAGTAACCTTCCCAAATGGAACCAATTACCAGAGCTATATAAAGGTAAATGGTAACTCAAAGTAGAACTTTCTTTATGGAGAGCAATTGTCTTCTCATTGCACTGTATTTTCCAGCCTCCTGCTCTGCAAGACAGAAGGAAATGAGGCTCAGGCATTGCAGTGTGCATTTTATTTACCTTTGAATCAGAGCTTTGTCTCTTGCAGCTTCTCCCTGGATAACCAACCCTTAACTCCTCATAACTTCTGTCGCACCATGAGTCAGCCCTTTATGTTATATGACTATTAACTGAGTGCTGATTTCATACAAGACACTATGCTAAACAGTTAGTTCAGCATATATTCACTGAATATACTCCGGAATTAACTGGCAGTATGAATTTTTCCAGTTCGTTCCTCTTGTCTATTCTTTCAATTTTTTTTCTTTTTGTGTATTTGCTTCTTGATTTTAAAACTTTAGACATAAGGATGTAAAGTTAGAAGTAGGTGTTCCCTGTCACCGCTGCAGGTCCACTCTTCAGAGGTAACCACTGTATCAACTGAAGTTTTCTCCTGCCTATGCTCTTTCTCCTGGTACCTGTGTGCATATGATCAAGTATTCTGGATGACATGTACACATGTACAGGTAACCACATAGTGTTGTAGGTTTTTCAGAGGGAGCAGGATATAGCTGGTTTGTAAATTACACCCTATGTATTGTCTACTAAAGTGTACATCTTGGGCTGAGATTACAGCTCAGTGGTAGAGCACTTGCCTGCCATGTGCAAGGCCTTGGTTGAGTTCCCAGCACCGCCAAAACAAAAACAAAACACTCTGCCTTGTAGCTCTCCGTGTTGGTAGATTAGGTCTACCTTGTACCTTCTAATGATTGCCTACTAATCTATAATAATGACGTTAACATTTCCTTGTTCTTAGTTTTTCACTAATTACTATAGAATACATACTTACATTCTGCAAATATTCTTATAACTTTTCAAGTTTTCTACAGTAAGTGTGAATATTACTTTAATTGGGAAACAAACATAAAAATCAAAACCAAAATAAGCCCAAGTTAAATAACTTGCTGATATTAAAGGACCTGTCTACCACTTCTTACTGTAACATTCTGACAGATTGTTGAATTCCTGTTTTGTAGTTCTACTAGAAATTAGAAGAGTATGAATATATGAGGGTAGAAACCAATGTAATAGACATCCAAAACTGGTTTGGTTTTGTTGTGTGTTTTTTGGCTTGTATATAAAAGCCATATCCTCAATTCATATTTTTAAATAATTTCAGTACTGAGAGGCCTATTATATAGAAACCTTATAAATGCTGCTGTTGGTCGTCTCTGAATCACATTCATATCCAGGACACTCCAATTTTAGCTTCCTAAAACATTGCTTTGCACAAATTATTCTAACATTTTCAGTGATTTCCTTAATATGAAAAAGTTTATATAGAGCCGAAAGTCAATGTCTGCTAAGAGGTATTATCTCTAAAATCAAAACCAAAATAAGAATAATTGCCTTTGGTTATGTCTTTTATTTTGACCTTCCACCTAAGGTAAAACAAGAGGTATTAATACTAAAAAAGAAGAAATAAAGTCACGTATTCTATAAAAAAGTATATCTAGAAACAAGAAAGGTAGCAGAAGTCTAGAAAAGTTTCAGATGTAATCTGAATATGTAAAACTCAGTAATTTTCTTATATGCTAGCATTAACCATTAGAAAAAACAATGAAAAAATACCTTGTGTATTAAAGTGGGAAAATATATTTAATAAAAGGATTAATATGGACACAGTAGTGAAACCTTACTGAGAGAAATTAAATGTGTTGTAAATAAGCACAGAAGCTGGGGGCCAGATGACAGAGGGCGTTGCAGACCATACCAGAAATTTAAAAACTCATACTTTCAGTTTCTGCAGATTTTCAGTACATCAGTGAACAAAGCCAGTCAAGAATACTCTGCCATCATGGTGCTTACTGAGCTTGAGCCGGCTGAGAAGACACACTCTACACAGAGTGAACAGCAAAGTGCTGAGGCTCACTAGAAGAGGATCAGTGCTGCGGGAGGGCCGCACAAGGGCTGGGGGTGGGGGGACAGATTTTGCTGGTGCCAAAGTTTCAGCCACTCATAGGCCCTGGAAAATGAGGATGGCTAGGAAGACAGCATTTTAGGTAGAGGTAACAGCCTGTGGAAAAGCGTGAGTGTGGGTGAATGGCAGTGTCCTGGGGCCTGGGGCAGGAGGAGTAGAGGGAGAGATGACCGGGAGAGGAGATTGGAGGGTGGGAAGGGCCAGGTAACAGAGAGCATTGTGGGACATATTAAATTGCCCCTCCTACTCTGAGGAAAAGAGGACCTGGGAGGCTTTGCTCAGAGGAGTGACATATCTAACTGCTGCTTTACACCAGTCATTCTCACTTGCTTGTGTTGCATGCAAGAAAGGTTGAAATCAGGGAATGCAGCTGGGAGGCTGGTGCAGCTATCCAATGGGAGATTTTGTGACTTACACCAGTAGGGGTAGGAATAGGAAGGAAACAGTTGATTCTGTATATGTTTTTGAAAGTATAGTTAATACAATATCCTGGCAGGTTAGATATGGAATTTGCAGAAAAAAAAAGGAATCAAACATGGCTTCAAAGTTTCTATTGTGAGCAATTTTAAGAATGAAGTTGCTTAATGTCTGTTAGTTCATCAAAAAGAACAGTTTGTGCTGTCATTGTTTGATTGATCATTTTTTGTGTCTAGATCCTGTAACCTAAGCAACTAGTTTTAAGATAACAATATGCAATATATTAACTAGTGTTAATTTCCTACAGTTTTTTAAAAATTCTATATCATTTCTATCCCTTTTTTCTGTTTTGCTTTAAAAAAATAAAATGAAGTTGCTTCGCCATCACTGACCCTGGGAAACACCTAAGTGGAGCATCCCTGTCTTGTAGTGTCTCTGTAGTGTTTCATGTCATCCAGACCAATCAACAGCCTCTCTCGTGGCCAGAGGACCTAGAAACTCCTGGCACTTCAAGGGACTTCCCAGGCTGTCCTTGCACTGATTCAAAAACCTTCTTATATCTAGCACACTTGCTTCCTTTCCCTCTCTTTATTCTCCATTTCCCCTTTCTTTCTTCTCCATCTCACTTTCCCTTTCTTCTTATGCCAGAAAAGTGCAGAACTGGTCCTGGAAAGTCCCTTAGTGTATTGAATTTCTGCTATTGTACTCTGCTTTTTTCCATAGCAGCCATCCTAGTCCGTGTTGATGCCATCTCTTTGTGCTGCCACCAGGTGGCAGCACACTGCTGAACGTTGGGATTTTGTCTTTTTTTTTTTTTTTTTTTTTTTGTGGAACTGGGGATCGAACTCATGACCTTGTGCTTGCCAGGCAGGCGCTTAGGCCACTGAGCTAAATCCCCAGCCCAACGTTGGGATTTTGGACTGGGACTCAGGCCGCTGAGGACTGAATTTTAGAATGGCCCTTAGCATGGAGGTTTCTAGTGTCACAGACTAATGCAGCAGGGGTGGGGGGGATGGAGGAGGGATGGAGAAAGGTTTCTCCATTTCTTTTTTGGAAAATATCATGTGTTATTGCTAAGCATGATTTTCCTTTCTTGAATTTGGAAAGGTTTTTATATCTTTGGAGTAGTTTTTCTACCTAGAGAGTTTTGTTGCTTGTCTTTGCAGTACTTGGGACTGAGCCCAGGTGTTTGCACATACTGGATAAGGTCTTTACCACTGAGCCACAGTGTGCCCCTTGATGCCTCATTCACTAATAGGAACCAGGACTTAGTCTGGCCACTGTTGACATTTTGAGCCAAGTAAATCTTTGTTGTGGAAGAATGTCTTGTGTGTTGTCAGATGTTTAGCCCCATCTAGTAGGTATTACTGCATGTTTTCCCTAACTCTGGCACTGTTATGACAACTCAAACTGTCCTCAGACCTTGCCAAGTGGGATGGGAATCTTTTCTCCTCCCCCTTAAAAATGACTGGTTGGAACCAATGTCTACAAACTGTCAACGATATGGGGAATGCCTGTACCATACAGAAACCAAAACTACAATCAGCAAAAGGAACTTTGAGAAAAGGAATCAGAGGAAAGGGCATCACTGGGTGTGTTTGCATGTGTGCATGTGTGTGGGAAGGGTGCTTAAAATAATTATTTTCAGAGAAAGGAGGGGACAGTTATAACCTTTTTTTTTTTTTTGCGGCATCGGGGATTGAACTCATGACCTTGCGCTTGCCGGGCAGGCGCTTAGACCGCTGAGCTAGATCCCCAGCACTGTTTTTGAGACAGGGTCTCACTATGCCGTTCAGGCTGGCCTTGAGCTCACTTTGTAGCCCAGGTTGGTCTCGAACTCACAATGATCTTCCTGTCTCAGCCTCCCGAGTGCTGGGATTATAGGCGTGAGCCACCACGCCCGGCGACAGTTATAACCTTTAAAAAAGAAATATTTTTTTAAAATCCAGATATCTACTGGAATATTAACATTTTGATTGAAGGAAAGAAAAAAAAAGTCCACAAAGGATTGGAAAGATTACATTAAAGAACTCCAATAGAAAACATAAAAGTGTAAAAAAATAGAGAAAAATAAAGTTACACAATTAAACTAGATGTTGAACTAGATGTTGAACAAGGAAACATGAGAAAAGTTCAAGACAAACAAAATAAAATGATGAACCAGGATAAATTCCCAGAACTAGAAGGACATGACCTTCAAACTAAAACAACTATCCTTACCCTAATTAACGTGTAGCCACAGTAAGATAAATCATCTACCATTTCAAAACTAATGATAAAGATACCAGAAACTTTAGAAAGAGCAAGAAAAGGAGTCACATTTGGGTATCCAAATGACATTCAGAATAGTACAGCCCCAATGGAAGTAACAACTTATTGATATAAAACATTTATTTACTAAAGATCCTGTATACCACAATCACCAATATTTTGAGACTGGAATGCTTGTATTTTGGAAGCATAAACATTTTGATGTTGTTTAAATAAATAGGAATTCTTTTGGTTTGTTTTTGTTTTTTGAAAGGGTTGCATTTTTGATTTGTGTATGAATCACTACAGTTTGGTGACTTCAGGACTTACCGGTCAGAACCTCTGAAGCTCACTTGACGAGCTTCCGCTTACACTGCCTGCTACTTTCCACAAGGTGGGGTGCTAACTTCATGTAGTAGACAGGCTGCACACAACTTCCTGAGACCTCTAAATTTGATGCAGCGGTGTCAGTCCTCAGTTCCTAAGAAGTTCTAAGAGAAATGTTTGTAAATAATATGATAGCAATTGTGGGGTTTTGTTTCAGTTTGTAAACTATGTTTTATAACTCAAGGTTTAACATACAGTTTCAGAACATGACCAATGTATATATGCCTTTCTCCCTATTCTAATGAATTTTGAAAGAAAACCAGTCTAAATGAGTGAAATATTTTAATAAGAAAATATAAATTTTTTGCAATAGAAATCCTGGTGTGGTTGTTTCAGCTAATGTGTGGATGTCTTTGAAATAATGTTATCAGGTAGGTTTAGACATGCTTACTAAAGTATTTCAAATAGCTTAATTTCTTAAATTCCTCCCTAAACCTTAATTCTTTCTTTTTCTGTTTCTGGAGCTAAGGCTTCCTTATAACATGTGGCAGTAACATATTGTAATATATTATTGCTGTTTCTCCATTTTAAAGCAAATTAATGACATTTTTATAGCCAGTGTTTGGACTGAAATAAATAACTCAGTTGTTACTTACATTGTGAGTATAAACATGCTTCTTTACTGCTACCGAATCAGGGTGTGGTGTGTGTGGGAATTCCCTGTGTCCTTCCTTTTGCACAGACAGCGGCTCTTTGGTCGCTTCGGAAATACTTGTGGAGCCCAGTAGTTATCGTACACCAAGTACACCGTAATCCCACGCCCTAGAAGTTCAAGGCTGCACCTGGTAACTTACTTCTAGTCTTAGTGAGGCTGACTGAGTAGCTACACGTGTCGCTCACTGAATTAAAGGGAAGCACTGAGCTCAGTGAGCTTACTCGTCCTTCCTGCACTCGGCGGGTGCTCACCTCATGGTGGCTGACGAAGTGCCACGTGACGGAGGCAGCTTCTCAGATTGGGTCCTGCCAGTAACCAGCTCTATCACCCTGGGCCCATCAGCCTGTCTAGACCTCAGTGTCCCATGGTCAGAAGGGCTTGGCTGAGATCAGAAACTGTCAGCTAGCTACCAGGATCCCACAGCTGGCCCTCAAGGCGGAGCCATCAGAGGTGAGTAAGGCTGTTGCTCCAGGCCATATCTCCCTAGAACCCAGCTTCTGAATATTGTCTTCCTCAATTCCCAGTTATTTTGCTCTTTATATCCGCCTGCTAGGTCAACCTATTGTCCCAGTTCCAAGTCAACCTCATTTCAACCTGAAAAATACCTGTATATGTTTTCTAACATGGATAAAATTTTGGGCTCAGAGAATATTTTATTGACTTACAAAATTATACTTGAAACCAGATCACAAGAAATAATGATATGCTCTCAGCCTGTTTGCTCTTTTTTGTTCTCTCCTTGGAGCAGTGATGGTGAACCTTCTAGAGCATTCAGTGAAAACAAACAGCCCTCTGTGGCACACATGCCCCAGGTTCTGCATGCCATAGGTTCGCCACCACTGCCCTAGGGCATGATAAACCATCTAGAAACCTGAGAGTGTTGCCTTAAACTTTCCAGCTTCCTTAAATCCCTCCTCCCCATCGTTTGTCCTCTCCATTCCTCCATCTTAGTGCTGCAGCTGACCTTTAGGCCTCAGCATTATTCTGCTGACTATTTCAGTGATTTCCCAATGCCTTCCCTCCTCTCGTCATGCCCCAATCCTTTTCGTCTGTTCTTATAGTTGCCAGAATGTAGTTTGTCGAAGCAGGTTTGATCACTTTACTCCCCGTTCAGCATCTATCAGTGGTTCCACATTGTCTTGAAATTCAAATATATACCCCTTAACATGGATTTGAAGGCTTTTCTGCTCCAATTCCAATTTCTGCTGCTCTCTACCTTGCTTCTTAGATGCCAAATATAGTTCCCGAATCCTCTGTGCTCTTTCACACCTCTCTTCTCTGAATGTGCTCCTTCTTTTGTCTGGAAGACACCTCCTCACCATGCCTGATAAATTTTATAGTTCTCACAAGTCAGGTCAGACATCACTTCTAAGAAGCCTAACTTAGCAAAGCATAGTTTATCGTTTCCTATGTTACTAACATTATTTTTTATCATTATGTTTCATATTTATCTTCTTGGTAGCACTTACCAGTTTTTGTTTTTCCTCAATTTGTATTAGTACATGTTTGTAGTACAGAATGATAACATTCCTCATGGGGAGTTGGTTTATGTACATAGCACATTTTTCTTTCATCTTCTCCCCCCACCATCTCTTAGTCACCATCCAATTTGCAAAATATCTTGGTTTCTTTTATGTGAGAAATCCAAAATATAAATAAAGAGCAAAAGTCAAATGTAGGTAATAGGAAATGGGGAGATAGGTCTTTTGCAATTATCATTTTTGTTCTGTCACCCAGCCAAACCATAGTGAGTTCTGAGAGTGTCCTGTTTACCTTTGTGTACGCAAGTTCCCATCACCTGATAGGTGCTCACTGGGTATTTAGTGAGCGAAGGAGTCAGTCAGCCTGTCTGTGTTCATCATGAAGAGTACAGCTCTGAGATCCAGCATCATAACAAATACAACAAAGGGAAATTGTTAACTTATAAAACAAGAAAAATTTAGTCTCATTTCTGGTAAGACTTGGTTCAGTGGCACCAAGGTATCATAATGATAAGGTCTCTCTGCCCTGTCTTCTACAATGGCAGATTCATTGAGCTCTCCCCAGAACTGCCTTTACCAGCTTCAAGTTCTCCAATTAGGGTGGCAAAAGCTTGGCTTACTACCTTGTATTAGACTGCCTGAGGAAGAAGTGGGTCTTTGACAGCTTGTGAAAGACAGACTAAAAGCCCAGAAGCCCCAGCAAATATTTTCTGCTTCATGTTCTCCACTTATGTTACACTCCCATCATTCAGCCAATCACTGTGGCTAGAAATGGTCAATATTTTCATGTTAAATTATGGTCACTTTGATTTCAGGATGATTGTTTTTCACCTATTCAGCATACATTTGAAAAAACAACAACAGAAAGCATTGGTGTTGCCTAAGTTATTCCAGGACTACTCTTGTCGATAGAATGTGGGTGAACTACACCACATCCATGTGGCAGAGGATGTGAGAGGAATGAGTTGCCCAAAGGAAAATCGGGGTGTTGTTAAATGAAGGCTCAACATGGCTAGAAAGAAGGTAACAAATGTTCATTATAAAGGGCTTAAAAATCTTTCAGACAAGAGTCCTGGGCCAGGGATATAGCTCAGTGGCACAGTGCCTGCTTGGCAAGTGTGAGGCCCTGAGTTCGATTTCCAGTACTGGAGAAAAAAAAAAAGTCCTGTAATATATTCAGAAACAAACTAATTTTTTATTTTGAATCCTGAAAACACCAGGTAAGAAGGAACATTTTAAAGTGAGGTCAGCAGTGGCTACAGGCCTTGGAGGAGGGGTTAGAGTGCAACCCTTGTTTGTCTTTGACAAGTCAGGCTTGAAAACCAGTTGTGGGATCATAGGGGCTAATTGAGGCTCCTAACAGTGGCAGGTCTGTTGTTTCCTAGTGGAAGTCTGAGGTCTAAAACAGTTGTTTTGCTCAAGGTAACAGAGTTGCTTATCAGTTATACTAAGTCTGGAACACAGCTTCCTTGCTTGTGTGGCACTTCATCAGCTCCCATGAAGCAAATATCTACCAAGTACTTGAAGGACATGCATATAAATTTTTTTTATGATAGCTTTTGGTTATCTTGACTTCAGAATGATTTGTTGAACCATCCAATAACATTTTAAAAATATATGTGAAAGCTGAAACTGTTTTTGGTTAAATGAAATTTTACCGTTTTTGTTTTGTCTTGTTTCCAAGATTCTGCAATAATGTGGCATTCATTAAATAATAAATGTATTGTACATTTGAGTGTGTGGTAACAAAAAAGAATGACTTCATAGACCACTCAATCTGCTCTGTTGTGGTTTATGATGCCATCTGGATTCTTCGGTGGAATTATTTCCATCCAATTCACCATAAACCTCTATTTAGTTTTCACAAATCTAAAGCCAGATATGTTTGTGGCTTTTAGCAGTGATGTAATTCTGGAATATACTTTGAAATTTAAAAGTTGTCATATAGTATTAGTATTTAACTCAATGTTTCACATAATTTAGACAAACTAGAATCCTGGAAAAAAATCCATTTTTCAACTTTATTTATTTATTTATTTATTTTTAGAATTCTGCTTTTCTTGTTTATCTTGCCAGTATATATTTTAACATGTATCAATCAAGTATGTGTAGGAGCATTGGGAGGCCCTATGGGCATATAGAATATTACAAGATGTGGCTCCTGACCCTTCTTAATTAGGAAGCCCAGATAGTTACAATGTTTCACTAAGATACATATTTTCTGTATGGTGGAGAGAGAAAAAGTTTCCTTTTTTGGGTAACTGTGAGAGACACTGAATCCTGTTGCAAGGGATATACATACTCAGGATACACTTATTGAACTGGACAGAAAGGACTCCACAAATAAAACATTCTTTCTAGGACCATACAACCTAATTGGCAACCAGGCTAGAATAATAGCAGAACTTGCCAGAAGGAATTTGGGGCCTAATTTTCAATAGAAAAGTTTGAGA
>RJWT010034168.1:0-13736 GCA_004365215.1 Cuniculus paca
TTTGAGACAGGGTCTCACTATGCCATTCAGGCTGGCCTTGAGCTCACTTTGTAACCCAGGCTGGTCTCGAACTCACAACGATCCGCCTGTCTCAGCCTCCAGAGTGCTGGGATTACAGGTGTGAGCCATCACGCCTGGCTCCAAATTCTTTCTTTAACTCAAGCCCACTATGTTCCCTGGTTAAGGAAAACACAAAACAATTCTCATTCAAAACAAATCCTCCTGCCTCAGTTTCTCCAATGCTGGCACAAGTAAGTGCCACCACACCTGGTTTATCCTTAGCCTGTTTTTTTTTCTTGTATTTTGATATAATGTCTCATTAAATTGCTCAGGCTGAATTTGAATTTGTGATCTTCCTATCTCAACCTCCATGAGCGTCTGGGTTATAGGCTAGTGTCTTTCTCCTTTAATTGAGCCTTTCTTTGTCCTTGACACTGGCCTTAGGGAAGAGGACCACTTGGATTTGTATTTATCTGACTTTCCCTTTAGGGTAGGACTCAGGTAAGTATATTTGTAGGATGGCAGAGTTATATAGGGTCCTTCTTGGGCCACGCACCAGCGATAAGATGCCAGCTTGTCCAGTGGTTCAGGCGAAGTTCACTAATTTCTCACAGCAAATTTCCTTTTCTTTCATCATGTGAGTCCCCTTCAGCGACTGGGGTACAAGCAGTTCTACCAACCAGCACTGTCCGAGTTAGTTTCGGCTAGACCTACAGAGCCACAGGCCAAGTTCGACTCTACAATTGAGTAAGAACGAGGCCCCACCGAGGGTCGAGTTTATTGCATTTGCCCGGGTTCTGCCATCCGAACTACAGCTCCCAAGAGGCCAAGCGCGCAGGGCCCTCGGCGGCTACGGTCGCCGGTCACGTGAGAGCCACCTCAAGTCATGTGCCAGCCGGCGCAACATCATGTGATCGCCGGCGCGGGTCACGAGAACACACTTGGGGGCGGTGGTCCGTTCCCGCGGAGTCAGTCTGTCGTGGGCCATGGCCAACGTCTCCAAGAAAGTGTCCTGGTCCGGGCGCGACCGCGACGACGAGGAGACGGCGCCGCTACTGCGGAGGACTGCGCGGCCGGGCGACGGGACTCCGCTCCTGAACGGGGCCGGGCCAGCCGCGCGCCAGGTGAGGCCACCGAGGGGCCCTGGAGCGGGCGGCTTCCAGACACACGCTGAGAACCCGGGTTTGGGCGCGCAGTCGACTGGGCCAGAGTGGCTAGGTGGTCCCCCCAGAGTCGTAGGAAGGGTTACGCCGCGCCCCGCCCCGGATAACCGCGACCCCAGTTTATTTCCTTGCTGTTTGCTGGAGAATGACTTCAAAGTGGAGGCTGATAGCCTTCTTTTTAAATTGTAATAAACGCATCAGCAACTGTTTTTGCGTTTTGAATCCCAGGATGTTTTAAAGTTGTTGGCAGAGTTACTCTTTCGGTTGCTGTTTTAGTGAGGTCACTGAGGACGCCCATGCACCACTTTGCTCTATGGGGATCAGGCTGACACTGAGAGCGATGGTAGCAATGGCAAATGTCAGTACTCCGTTTCTTTTAGCGCATAATTGAATTTGAAATGTGCAACACTGTAAGCAACAAATCTGATAGGTTGGAATGTGCTTAGCAGGCAAAATGCAGTTTGGGTCATTAAAGACTAAGATTCGGAGAAGAATTTACAGTTTATGTTCCTCTAGGTCTGGCTTGTATACTCTTAATTTTGAATCAGTGAATTATTCAAGTTGACTGGTCTTGATTTACCTTGTAACTATCCTTTAACTTTTTTTCTGTTTTAGATTTGTGTATTTAGCCCTTGTACAGCCTTTAAAGGTTAGGAAGGACTCAAAAATTAGGCTGTTTTCTAGCCGAGTGTGGCGGTGTATGCCTGTAATCCCAGCACTCTGGGAGGTTGAAGCATGAGGATCGAAGGTTCCAGGCCAACCTGGGCAGTTTAGCGATTTAGTCTCAAAATTTAAAAAGGGATTGTTGGGATAATGCTCTGTGCAAAGGCCCTCGGTTCAATCCCCTGTACTCACCTTCATCAGACTATGTCTGTAGAACCTTACAATTTTTAAGATTTTTTCTATTCCCTTAAAGATGCATTTGACAATGTCGGCTTTTGCTGGTAGAAAGCAGCTCAGCTGTCTTTGAAGTGACATCTGGTTGCATCCCATGATCTGCAAAAGTGGTCTGAAGTAGGTAATCTAGAGTGGTGGGTCTGTGTGGTTAGATCTTTTCTCCTTGAAATGCTTCTTGTTTTTTTTTTTTTTTTTACTGCTTTCAAAGAAATCTGAAGTTCATAAAACAGAAGAAAAGTGGTTTTAAAGGCCGGCAAAGAGATTACAAACTTTGACAGAGATTAAGTTTATCTCAGGAGGAAATGGGCATGGGGTTTCCTGCTTTTCTTTGCAAATAGATACAGGAGTTGACTTTTTTTTTTTTTAAGAATGTGTTGATTTATTCCTTTAAATATCATTACAGCCTTTTTTGCTTGTTTGATACTAGTAACAGTATTAGTGGCTCTGAAAAACTGATTGTGTACCTACCCTGTGGCCAGCTCCATGTAGTTTGCCCAGGACTCTGAGGTGCACATAGCCTCCATCTAGACACAGGACCAGCACCCTTTGAGGACTATGTGAGGGGCCCAATGAGCCAGAGAAGTTTCATTGTTATGCAGGGGTTTTGTTTGTTTGTTTGTTTGTTTGTCTGAGGCAAGATCTCGCCATGTAGTTCAGGCTGGGCTTGAATTCACTGTGTAGCCCAGCCTGGCCTCGAACTTGCAGCAGTCCTCCTGTCTCAGCTTCCCAAATGCTGGGATTACACGCATGCACCACCATGGCTGGTCTGTTATGCAGTTTGAAGAGTGCAAGATCCTCAGGCAGGTGGAATGACAGCAGAGGACACTAAGAGTGTATGTGTGTGGGATTGTGCAGTAGTTTGGAATGCAGTCTGGGATGTGTGAACACATGAGCTGGTAGTTTGGCGCAGCTCTAAACTAGCCCAGTAGAAGCTGGGAATTTGAGCACTAAGGGATCCTAAGTCTGTTAACTTTGTAGTTAATGCTGGCCTTGAACTCACTGTGTAACTCAGGCTGACTTTGAACTCATGGTTAACTTCCTGCCTCAGCCATCTCCCCTCCCCAGTGCTGGGATTACAGCTGTGAGCCAACCTTCCTGGTGATGTCTTTGCGTTTATGTTTTTACATGACTCCTTTAGAAGCTAAATTTCTTGGTTCTGCGTTTTTTGGGGGAGGGTCTGCTCTGGTGGTGGGCCAGCTGAGGCTCAGGATTCCCTCATGCTGCAGTAGACAGGGCCAGAGCCCATTTGAACTAAAACACCAACCTGGGCCACAGTCCCTTGGGAGCATTCTGGTGAACTGGGTGTGAGGGCTTCTCCTGGCTCTCTCCTGACCCTTTGGGATTGTTGCAGAATTTCTGGGTTTGTACAGTGGCATTGGTGCCACTTCAGCAGGGACAAAGCTTGCTGAACACCGCGTGGTAATACCAGGTTGGTAGTACCAGAAACTTGTTCATAGCTTGGGCTCTTTTTTTTTTTGCGGCACTGGGGATTGAACTGGCGACCTCACACTTGCCAGGCAGGTATTTACACCACTGAGCTAAATCCCCAACCCTATAGCTTGGGCTCTTTAGAGCCCTCTATGGATCCCATTCCTGTTCTCAATTCGCTGGGCTAAGTGTAGAGTGACCATGAGACAGAGGGTGAGGTCAGCTAGCAAGTCATGGTCATGTGTGCAGGCATTGTGGAACCTTTCAATAATTTGCCAAGAGATAACTGTTAGCACCAAGAACAGATTGCTGGATGGGTTAGGAAGCAGAGTATGTTTGCAATATTCTTAAGTGCAGGACATGGTTGCACTCACTTTGCGAAGCACCATCATATGCTTCCAGCAGAGGAGGGACCTCAGGTTAGTGTGTGACTTTGTCTTTCCCTGGTAACCTGGAGTCACTGACCACATCTTGAGGGTGCTGTTGGGTGCTGGATATCTGGGGGTACAGTAAAGCTGCAGGGGAGGGTTCTCTAGTCATCTTTAGAGGTCCTTGAACTGTTTTTTTCCAGGACATGCCTTTCTGGTCCCCAGCTGCCTCCCTTAGCATCTCTTCCCCTAAAACATGAATGAGATAGGACAAGCCAAGGATGCAGCTGTGGCCTGCCCAACAGGATGCAGAGGACTGAGAGAAACAACTGGGCCTAGATCTGGTCAGAGGATTCCGGGAGGCTACCTTAGCAGAGGCCACAGCACAATGAGGTTGCATGGATTGTCTGTTCCATACCCAGGACTGTGCCATGGCTATTTGTCCCTCCTTGCTCTTGGCTACTCTGCTTACTGCAGGATCTCACTCTTTCTTGGCTGAAAGACTGCAGCCTCTCCCTCTTGTTCTCAGTTTCATTTGTCAGAGTTTATGGTTACCTTTTGTACGTGACCTTGTTTCCTTTGACCATAAGCCTCTGGTGGGTTAGCCTGTTCGTCCTCAGTGCTTAGCATGGAACCTCCTATATGACAGTTGCTCAGTGAATGTTAGAATGCACAACAGGCAGCGTGGAACAGCAGATAGTCTTTACAGTTTTCAGAAAGTCATTTTAAAAATTGTAAGACCCGGGCAACCCACTCAGGACCCCTTCTGTCTTTCCCTTGGACAGAAGCTTTCTTTCTCTCAATGAATATATCCTGCTCATTAAAAAAAAAATTTTGTAAGAGCCATAGCCGGGCATGGTGGCTCATGCCTGTAATCTCAGCGCTCGAGAGGCTAAGGCAGGAGAATGGTTGTGAGTTTGAGACCAGCCTGGACTACAAAATGAGCTCAAGGCTAGTCTGAACGGCATAGTGAAACCTTGTCTCAAAAAGACAAGGGCCGGGGATCTAGCTTAGTGGCCTAAGCACCTGCCTGGCAAGTACGAGGTCGTGAGTTTAATCCCTGGTGCTGCGCAAAAAAAAAAAAAAAATTGTAAGAGCCAGGAGTGGTGGTGCATGCATGCGTGTAATCCTAGGACTGAGCGAGGCTGAGGTAGGAGGATTGAGAGTTTCACTCCCACCTGGGCAATTTAGTGAGACCCTGTCTCAAAAAATAAAAAGGGCTGGGGATGTAGTTCAGTGGTAGAGCACCCTTGAGTTCCATCCTCAGTACTGCACCAATAAAAAAAAATGTGGTAAAAGTCACATAACATGTTAGCGTTTTAATCATTTTTATGTGCACAATTCAGTAGTGTGAAGTATATTCTTACTGAGCTGGGTATGGTGGTATATACTTTTAATTCCAGATACTTGGGAGGCCAAAGCAGGAGTATCACAAATTCACTCCCAACATGGACCCTATCTCAAAATAGAAGGGGGCAGGGCCTGGAGATAAAAGCTCAGTGATAAGGCTCTTGGTTCAATTCTCAGTATGCAAAAAATAAATGTATTATTATTGTGCAATCTGCACAACTTTCTCGTTTTGCAAAACTGAAACTACCTACTAAATAACTCTCCACTTCCCTCTTCCCCAGCCCCAGGCCATCACCACTCTACTTTGTTTTTATAGTACTACACTACCTGTCTGATGTATGTTAGTTTTTTTATTAGTACATGTTTGCAATACATAATGATTACATTTATTGTGGGGAGTGACACATATACATCATACATTTTGGGTCTATTTTTTTTAATCTTCTACTCGTTCCCTCACTCCCTCTCCTTCCCAACTCTTAGTTCTCTTCTCATTTGCAAAAGCTTTATTTTCTTATTTTCCCACCAATTCTTTTTTCCTCATCTCTTTTCCCTTCCTTTATTTTCTTCTCCTTGCATCCCTTGTTCCCTCGTCCATTTGAAAAAGTTCTCCCTGCTTCCTATTTATCTTTTCTGTTTTGCTCTTTATTTACATGTGTATGTTTTAGTTTCTCAAATAGGAGAAACCATTGTGAAGTATTTATCTTTTTGTGATAGGCTTATTTCATTTAATGAAATGTCTACAATGTCTATCCTTGTAGCAAGTGTTGGTGCTTCATAAATAAAGTATAAATAAAATCTATTGTGCGATAAACCACATTTTGTTTATTCATCCATGGTTGGATACCCTTCTTTCTTCCACATTTTAGGCATTATAAATATTGCTGATGTGAATATGGGTACAAAACGCCTATGAGATTTTGCTTTCATTTCTTTTGCATATGTCCCCAGATGTGAAACTGCTGGGTCTCTCTCTGTTTTTTTAAATTGGATTATATGGAAGTTCTGTTTAGGCACTGTTTTAGAGGAGCCACCAGACTGTTTTCCATGGTAACTGTACCATTTTACATTCCCACCAGCAGTATTCAGTGTTCTAGTTTCTTTGCTTCCTTGCCTACACTTATTTTTTTTTCTCTTGTAATGCCCATTCCAATGAAAGTGAAGTGGTCTTGAGGGTCTCTTCGTGTGTCTGTTGGCCATTTGTGTGTCCATTTTTGATTTTTTTTCTTTTTTTTTTTTTTTTTGCGGCACCTGGGATCAAACTCACGACCTTGCACTTGCCAGGCAGGTGCTTAGGCCACTGAGCTAGATCCCCGGCCCTTGTCTTTTTGAGACAGGGTCTCACTATGTCGTTCAGACTGACCTTGAGCTCACTTTGTAGCCCAGGCTGGTCTTGAACTTACAAGGATCCTCCTGTCTCAGCCTCCCGAGTGCTGGGATTACAGGCATGCGCCACCAGGCCCGGCTGTATGTCCATTTTTGATACAAACCTCTTCCAGTCCTTCGCTTTTGTTTTAATTGGGAGGTTTGGTTTTTGGTTGAGTCATGGGAATTCTTTATATAGTTTTCCTTTTAGTCCCTCATCAGATACTGCAATTTGCAGGTAGCTTCTCCTGTTTTGGAAATTGATGTTTCTTTTGATGTGCAGGAGTTTTTGTTTGATACAAGTTTCAAATAATTATGGATTGCAGGATGTTGCAAAAGTAGTACAGAGCAGCTCTGTGTACCCCTCAACCTGTTTTCCCCAGCAATTGCATCTTGTGTAATTGTAGCTCAGTGCTGATCCAGGAGCTTGCCAGCCGTATGCTGCTGGACTTGCAGATCCGTTAAGTCCTCCTTAACAGGTCTGTTTGCCTGAAGATCACCCAGGTCCCACCTTTTAATAGTCAAGCCCATTCCTAAGCCCACTGCAGCCCATTCCTTGCTAAGGAAGGAAACACCTATACTCCTCAGTCTGCTGAGAAAGTGGCAGCAGTTGGGGTGGGCTGGCCTCCTGGGTTGTCACGCTGTTGCACACCCCTGTCAGCTTTTGCCTGATGGTGTATTTCTGGGTCTGCCCACTGCTGCTAGACAGTGTTCTCACAGGTGGGGACTGTTGCACACCTAGTGTCCTCCTGGGCTTGGGGCTTAGGACTTGTCCTCCTGAGAGTGAGTACTCTCACTTAACCCTGCCTGCCTAGGCTGGCACCCACACCTCTCCTGGAAACTGCTGAAATCTTCCAGATAAGTGCCTTCTGACTCGATGCGCATGATGTCCAGCTAACAGCAGCAGTGGGTGGATCCTACAGCTAGCCTGCCTCTCTCCTTGCTGTCCAGTGGCCATATCTGCTGGCCACTGAGTGCCCGTGGGAATTTCCTGAGAAGGTGACTGGTACCCTAAGCACCCTGAAAGGTCAGGCCTGGCCTGCACAGTGCCTGTCCCATCCAACTCTGCTCACAGACTGACTAGGTGGCTACAGTCAATACTGGTCCCTCCCAAGTAGAGTCAGCGCATGAATTTGGACTTTAGGGACAGTGCAGTGGCCTGTGGGGTTGGGATTGTGCCTGCCTTTCCCCTGAGGTATTGTTGATCACTTTCAGAAACAGGTGTGTTTTTCTCACCTGTCCTGTTTGCCTGTGCAGTGGTGCAGTAGAGCCCAGTGATCATTACGTGAGCTGCATCTTGGAAATCATCATGTGTTTTGGAATGAGTGGTGGCCTTCCAAAAGATGTATCCATAGCATAATGCAGAAACTGTGAATGGGACCTTATGCAGAATCAGGGTTTCTCAGATGTTATTAGTTAAAATGAGATCGTATCAATCAGTGAAATGAAGATGTCATTGAAAACCTATTAACAAAGAAAAGCCCAGGCCCTGATGAATTCACTGCTGAACTGTACAAGAAATTTAAAGACCTAAAAAAACCAGGTGTGGTGGCGCATGCTTGTAATCCCAGCATTTGGGAGACTGAGGCTGGAGGACTGTTTCCAAGTTAGAGAGCAGCCTGAGCTACAAAGTAAGCTCAAGGCAAGCTGAACATCATAGCGATACCCTGTCTTAAAAAGACAGGAAAAAAATTTTTTAAAGCCCTAACACCATTACTTCTCAAACTCTTTAATGAAATTGAAAGGAAAGCAATATTCCCAAATTCATTCCTAGAAGCAAGCATTACCCTGATACCAAAACCAGAGAACGACCCAACTAAGAAAAAGAATTACAGGCCAATTTCCGTAATGAACATAGATGCAGAAATTCTCAAGAGACCTACAAACAGAATGCAGCAGATCATCAACAAGATTATATATACCATGATCAAGTGGGATTCATCCCAGGGATGCAGGGATGGTCCAACATAAGTAGATCAATCAATGTAGTATACCATATTTACAGAGCCAAGGTCAAAAACTATATGATCAGCTGGGTATAGTGGCACACGTGTGTAATTTCAGCACTCAGGAGGCTCAGGATCATTTTGAGTTCAAGACCAGCCAGGAATGGGATCCAAAGTGAGCTCAAGGCCAACCTGAACTGCATAGCAAGACCCTGTCTCAAAAAAAAGACAAAAAAAAAAATCATGTGATCATCTCGGTAGATGCAGAAAAAGCTTTTGACAAAATCCAGCACCCATTCATGTTAAAAACCCTACAGAAAATTGGAATAAGGGTCTTTATCTCAATCTGATAAAAGCCATCTATGACAAACCAACAGCCACCATCACACTAAATGGACAAAAACTGAAAGCTTTCACTCTAAAATCAAGAACAAGACAAGGATGTCCACTGTCACCACTCCTATTCAATGTAGTTCTGGAAACTTTAGCCAGAGCAATTAGACAAGAGAAAGAAATAAAAAGAATAAAGATAGGAAAGGAAGTTAAACTGTCGTTATTTGCAGATGACATGATTCTCTACATGGAAGACCCCAAAAACTCCACTAAAAAACTGGTAGATTTAATAAGCAAATTCGGTAGCACAGCTGAATACAAAGTCAACACTCAGAAATCAGTAACCTGCCTGTACATGAATAACAGTTCACTGAGAGAGAAATCAGGGAAACAACACCTTTCACAATAGTTAAAATGAGATCAAACTAAGTGTGGTGGTCAAACCTGCAATCCTAGCTTGAGAAATAGAAGCAAGAGGATATCTGCGAATTCAAGGTCAGCCTGGGCTAACTGTGAGTTCAAGGCTAGTGTGAACTACGTGGTAAGATCCTGTCTCAAAAATAAATAAATAATAAATAAATAAATTAGATCATCCTGGATCAGAGAGGCTTCCTCACCCATAACTGGTGTCCTCAGAAGAGGGAATTTGGGGTAGAATGGTACACACAAGAGAGGCTCTCTGAGGACAGAGGCAGAGATTTGAGTGATGTGGCCACAAACCAAGGACACCAGGACCTGGAAGAGGCCAGAGGACCCTTCCCCAGAGCCATGGTGGGGAGTGTAGCTCTGCATACCTGGATTTTGAACATCTCTAGCACTGGGAGGAGTACATCCTGTTGTTTTCAGCCCCTATCTTGTGATAATTGGTTAGGGCAGCCACAAGAGACCAGTGCACTCCAACAAAATTGGCCAGTGTTCCCAAGGCCCGCTGCACCCCATCCCCCCATGAGTCACTCCTCATAGTAAATGACTAAGTTAATTTGACAAAGCTTTGCACAGGTGGCATCATACGGTACACTCACACTCTCCTGTGTGTGGCTTCTGTGGCTCATGAGCCCCTGGAGTGTTGTGGGTAGCATTAACTTGTGTGGTCATCCACTTCATATGTGGCCACAAGATAGGATAGAAGACACCTGTTAGGTTTGTGTTGCAGGAAAACAAGTACTTTTTTTTCTTTAAAGTACTTTTAAATGTACTTTCTGTGCAATATTTGGAATATGCTTACAGTCAAAAAATTTTTTTTGTCTGAAGTTCAAGTGTAACCAAGCGTGCTGTCTTCTTGTCTTGGCCCTAGTGGCCATCAGTGCAGACTGGCCCTGGCGGGGCAGCAAACTTGTCCCTGAACAGGACCAGGTCAGGTTAACAGGTCCAGGCGGAAGAGGACTCTCCCTCCTGGCATATGTGCCTTTCTCCGCCTGATGTAAGTGGGCCAATGGATCCTGGAGATGGAGCAGAAGACAGTCTGTCAGGGCACAGCCTGGACCAGAAGCTTTGTAGTGGCTTTGTGGCAGAAAGTCCAGAGTGGAGGAAGGTATGGGAAGGCCGGGTGTGCCCGGCCGGGTGACCCTCCTCCCCTGTGAAATGGTTTGCAATGGTTCTGTTGCCTCCTGTGGTTGCCTTCCCCCTGAGACTTAAGGCAAAGGCTACAGAACCAGCCCACAAACCAAATGGTTCTGATGAAGTTTGAGATATCTCCTCTGTGCACTAGGCATGTGCGTGAGTGTGAACCTGAACGCATGTATGCACAAGAAGAGGAAGGGTAGGCCGGCTGAGCACCCTGCCCACTGTGCCCTGGCCCTATGTTACCCTGTATGATAAATGCAGTCAGCACCTTGGATTTCATCTGTGATAGGGCAGTGGAAGGAGGCCTGGTGTGTAGCAGTTGGGAGCCATGTACACAAGCCTGTGGAGGCTGAAGAGACAACTGGAGTCTGTCAGCCTCTCCTCAGCTCATGTGCAGACAGAGAGTCCCTGATAGTCCGTGACTATGGTCTGGAGGAGTTGGGGGTGGCAGCTGTGGAAGCCACCCCCCTGTCTACAGTATCAGTCATTGTGCCTGTCTGGGTCTTGGGGGCCAGGGTTCAGAAGTCCCTGGAGGATGGTAGGGGGAGTGTAGGCCTTGGAGGGCAGTGGGCTGGAAAGGTCAAGGTCTCAAGCTGTTTGAGATGTAGTTTAAGGGACAGCTCTCCAGAGGAGGCAGGAAATACTTCTCCCTCCCCTGGGGCTTGAAGAGACCTCAGGTCCAAAAGTCTCCTGCCACCCTGGTTTCCTTGCCTGTTGGCCATGTTGAGATCACCACCTGGAATGGGGGAGGATGGAAAATGAATTGAACTCTGGGCTGCCAGCAGACCTTGGTCTTTTCTCTGTCCCCACTAACAGCCTGCTGGGCCCTGGCGTGTCTGTTGGATTTTATATCACCAAGAAGCATGAAGCCTCTGGATGAACCTTTGTGAGGGAGGGTAGTTCTGAGACTAGACAATGGAAATGTCGATGGCCAGGTTGGGGTGGAAGAGATAGCTGTGGGGATGATCCACCAACTGCTGGGCATGGCCACTGAGTACCCTCCATTTCTGGATACTTTGTTTCCTTCATGGCGACTACTTACGTCTAACAGATCACAGTTTGCCTGCAATGGGTGTCCCCCTCAGCTGAGAAGCAAGCCCTTCTCTGCCCTGACCCAACCACCATTTTTGTTAAGACTTGGGAAGTAGTTACAGTTGGGTAGAACTAATAAGATGATCTTTTAGGACAGAGATCATTATGCACAAAAGTCCCCATCCCCTTGTCCTGCTCCCTCTCTGCAGGTGTAGTCCAGCCAGGAGGGGCTCTTGAGGGGGGTAGGGGCTCGCAGAGTTAGGGAGTGTCACAACAAAGGGTGCTAGCTACTCTGTACCCTGGGGCTGACTGTCCTGTTGGGAAGGGTATGTCAGCACACTTGAAGCCAGGGGAGGCGCCGAAGGGCTGCGCTGGACATTACCTTGTAGAGAACCAGTGGTAGACGAGGACAGGGCAAGCTCAGTGACAGGCAACCATGGCTTGTTTGGGCATTCTCCAGCCCTTTGTCCTGCATGTGGTGTTTGAACAGGAGAATAGAGCACTGGGATGAGAAATGCCTGGGCCTGCTGTCCACATGGGACTGATCAATGATGACTGTGGGAGCCCAGGGTCAGACCTGGGTTCTGGCACTCAAGGAGGCCAGCACGGGGTGTGAGGGAATAAGAATGAGTAGCACATCCCATTCCCCCATCCATGTGCCATCATGACCTCTCTTCTGCTTTTAGTCACGTCATTCAGCATCTTTCCAAATCGGTCAGATGAGTGGTGTGGAGGTGGATGAGCAGCTCCTGAACCCGGTGAGTGGCAGCGTATTCCCTGCTCCTGTCCCTGCTCCCGCAGAGCTGGGTCCTCACAGAAGGCAGATGGTGAACGCCCAGCCAGCAGACTGTGGGAATGGGAGGTGCTGTGCAGGTGGTCCAGGTAGTGTGGCCAGTAGACAGCTGGCCCCAAAGACTGGAGACACAGGAAACCTGCTTCACGGGGACATTGCCCCTGAGGCCAGGTATATGAGGTGTAGCCAGATGAGCAGAGATGAGTGAAAGCTGTGCTGGGAGGAGAATCGTGCAGCACAAGGTACCAGGCAGGAGTAGTATGATATGAGAGGCAGGTGAAGGTGGAATTTCAGCAGTGAGGAATCCTCGGAGAGTATGAAGGGCGGCCATGTCTTCTGGCCCCAGGGTGGATTCTGGTTTCTCCCAGAAGATACCTTGTTTAGCTCTTGTGCTGAGTGGACCTTCTGTCCAGCAGTTACCATGGGAATGTTTTCTGAGCCCTTTCTCCGGACAACATTTTGTTCCTTCCAAGTGGGGTCTGCTGATTTGATTTGTTCCCGGTGACAGTGATACTAAGTGTCCTGTGCTGTTGGCCATTCGTACATTGTTTTTGGAGAACCACCTATTCAGGCCCTTGCATTCTCCTTCCCCTCCCCCTTTCCTTTTGCAGTGCAAGAGATTGAACCCAGGACTGGGGATCTAGCTCAGTGGCCTAAGCGCCTGCCTGACAAGCACAAGGTCATGAGTTCAATCCCCAGTGCCACAAAAAAAAAAAAAAAGAGATTGAACCCAGGGACTGGCACATACTAGGCAAGTGTGCTACCACTGGCTATATCCCTAGCCCGTTTTTATTTTTTTATTTTGAGGCAGGGTGTCACTAATTCTCAGAGTTGCTAAGGCTGGGCTGGATACTGCAGTCCTCTTGCCTCAGCACTCCCAGAATGCTGGGGTTACAAACATGTACCACATGTAACCACCAGATTGTTTTTTAATAAGTGAGTTGCAGGAGTTCTTTATATATTCTTTACACAAGCACTTTGTCAGGTACATGACTTGCAAAAACTTTCTCCACTCAGTGGATTTTCTTTTTGCCTCCTGTGATGCACAACTGTCGTTTTGTTTTATAAAATAGGGTCTTGCTATGTAGTTCAGGCTAAATTTAAACTCACTATATAGCCCAGGCTGGCATCAAATTTGTGATCTTCCTGTCTCAACCTTCCAACTGCTGGAATTACAGATGTGTACCACCACACCCAGCTAACATTTTTTATTTTGATGAAGTTCTGTTTTCCTTTCGTTGATGTTGCTTATACTTTTGGTATTGTAATTAAGAAGCTACTGCCTAATCCAAGCTCATCATGATTTACCCATTTTTTTCTAAGAGTTTAGTAGTTTGAGATCTTTGATCCATTTGATACTAATTTTTTCATATAGTGTGAGGCAAGGGTCCAACTTCATTCTCTTCCATGTGGATGTCATTCTACTGACACCATTTGTTAGACTATTTCCTTATTGAATTGTCTTGACACCTTTTTTTTTTTTTTTTTTTTTTTTTTT
>RJWT010034169.1:0-13742 GCA_004365215.1 Cuniculus paca
GACTAAAAGTCTTTTTCCAAGGTCATCCCAGAGGCTGCCAGCACTGAGGTCACTATTTAAAACCCCTCATTCTTCGGCAGCCTGTCTCCTCACTACTAAAGAGCCCAAACGGACTCTTTCTCATCCACACAAGATCAGGGCCTGTTCTTTGTTTTTGGTGCTCTCCACAGACGACCCTCTGGTTTGCTAATGGATTGTGCAGCTTCAACTGAGGCCATGTGAGGGGGACGTAGGAAATGTGATTGGGTTGATCAAACACTACTTCTGGAGGGACGAGTGGTAAGATCGGTAAGATCGGGGGCATTCAAGCCAGCAGCAGAGGGAGGGAGGTGGCTTCACCTTGGCTCAGTTATATATCTTGGGAAGCCAATTTCTCTCTCGAGTCTGTCCCCAAAGCCCAGTGTTTGAAACATCTAATATCCTGTTTGGGGATTTCCTAAAACTGAAGCACAGATTCTGGCCTCTGTAAAGAACCCACAGGCAGGTTTTTCCTGTGGAAGGATAACTGTGTACATAGCCTCATGGTACATGGTACACTCTGCCTCCCCAACTTAACACTATTTTGTATCTCCTCAGAAGGTACTTTCTAAACGTGCTGTCTTAATTTCCCATACAAGTCTGTTCCCTGTTACTAGTATTCCCCAAAATGTCTTGAAAATTTGAAAACCTCTTAGTACAACAGAGACTGTCCCTGAGTTATAATGGTTTCATTCACAATTTTTCAACTTTATGATGGTGTGAAATACGCATTTAGTAGAAGGGACACTTTTGATCTCCCACACTGCAGATATGTCAAATGATCCTCTTGGAGAGGCTGGGTGGTGGCAGTGAGCCACAGCTACCAGTGAGCCCCGTGGTCAAGAGGCCAAACAAGAGAGAAGCAACCACTGTTACAGCCAGCACTGTTAAGCAGAAGACAACAGCAAGCGCTGTTAAGCAGAAGATAACAGTATCTAGGCTGTGAAATGCAGTGTCAATTTAAGCCAGTTTAAACTTGTGACGAGGTTATGCAGCCACATTGTAAGTCAAGGTGCATCTATATAATAGTTTCTTTGGAGATTTTGGTTTTTCAAAAGGTAGGGCAAAATGTGATTTGGGAGAAGTCACATAAGGTTTTGCCATAGAAACAGAAAAATAGGAGATATAGATGACACAGATCTAGATACAGATGAGGTGAAGTATTACAAGAATACAGGGCATAAAGTCCCACTGCCGCCATCTGCAAACTGCAGAACCAGGGGGCTGTTGGTGGAATTCTAGATCCAAGTTTGAAGGCCTGAGAAAGGCCGGGAGGGATGCAGGAAGATTCCCAGTCTCAGTCCAAAGGCGTAAGAATCAGGAGCATCAGGGTGCATAGGCAGGAAAAGATCGTCGTTCCAGCTCATGAAGAGAGACAGAATTCACACATGCTTGCTTTCACATTCGATTAGGCTCCCAATGGATTGGATGATGCCTGCTCACATTGCTTGACAGTGATGCTATAAATTGGACACATTGATTCAAATGCTAATCTCATCTGGAAACACCATTACAGACACAGCTAGAAGTACTCTTTGGCCAGTTATTTGGGTATCCCTTAGCCTAGCCAAGTTGACACATAAAATTTACCACCACATACTATCATGAAGAATCAATCTCAAGTTTGAGATTTGGATTCATTGTGTAATACTGGATACATGGCGTATCAATGCTGTTTAATCACCTTGGTTAACAAAGTCAGGTCATTTAATACAAGCTTTCATCTTTTATATCTCAAAAATGTTTTCGATCATCCTATTCTGATGAATCTAAGAATTTTAAGAGATTATTAATCCTTGGTTTGTCTTACCAAGAAAAAATAGAGCATTGGAAGGCTCCATTCTTTACCACCACCACTGTCTTGCCATCATTTTGTATATATTTTTCTATATATATTGAGCTCTGTAGTTTTTTCTTATTCAACTTTTTTCTCCTAAAGTTTTTCTTTTACATCTCATTCTCTCAACCTCAGACATTTGTCATGCACACACAAACCACAGTACATAAAACTAACTGTCCTGTATGTCAACAATGAGTCACCATTCCAGACTCCTTTTCCCAGAGAATCTCCAGTTGGGGGCCACCCGGGTCTTCACTGAAAGGTAGTCTCAGGCAGGGTATCTTCAGTTCATCAGAGATGTTATAATAATCCTCAGAAAAGAAAGACTCCATGAGTCTAACTGTGATTGTTAATTGTGATAGGTCGATTTGACTTGAGCAGGGACCACCACATTAGTAAATGTTGGGAGTGTCTGTGGATGATTGACACGTAACCCAACAAACTGAGGGGGGAAGAACCAGCCAGTGGGCTTGGTGCTTGGTTGGAATAAAGAGGGTAAGAAAAAGGAAGTCTTTTTTTCTTTTTTGAGGAGCTCCAGTCATCACCACAAGTCCTAGACACTGACCTCCAGTTCCATTAGGCTGCTGGCACAGACCCTTCAGTCAGACACACCAGTTACTCTGAGGTGGGCTTCCAGGTCTTCCATCTTTGACTGCTACTGGGTTCTCTGGCTCTCCAACACTGATCTAGCAGATGCCACTGGGACTCTTCCAATTCTGATTCTCCAAGCCTACCTCAGAAACCCCATGTATGATCATACATATATTGAATCTGTTCCTCTAGAGAACCCTAATACACTCACTAATCACAACAAAAAGCAATCAGATAAAACCAGGTTATAATATGTACAAGACAGATAATTTTGACTTTTCATAAATGTGAGGATCACAAAAGACCAAAAGTAAAACAAAAACAAAACAAGAAACAAAACACACACACATGCACAAAAAACAAAACAGGAGAACTCATCCAAATTAAAAGAAGTTAAAGATACATAAAAATAAATGCAACGTGTGATCTTCAATTGGATCTTGGACTAGAAAGAAACAAGAAAGAGTTAAAATCATTCAGGGAACTAGGACATTATGCATATATATGCATTAAATAATATTATTATGTCAGTGCTCTATTTCTTGAGTGTGATAATGGTATTGTGATTATTTAAAACTACTATGGTCTGACTGTTTGTGTCCCCTGAAGTTCACAAAGTGTTTGGCGAAGGGTTATCCTTTCTAAGGACAAAATGTTACTTACTACCTCTACGAGAAAGGGGCCCAGTGCCCCCGTCACCATAGGTGAAGGGACCATACGAGAGGTTCCTGCTGCAGCAAGAGCATCTCCATCCAGGACACGTGGGCTCTCTACCACTAAAGAGAGGGTGCTGGTCAATCTTACATAATAGCTCTGCTCAAAACACAACCCAGTAAGTTCAGATTTCACCGTACCACAATAGAATTTTGCTTTATATTATAAATTCAGGGATAAGCAAAAACTATATACCTTCCATGGTAACTGTGACATTTAAGCGTCATTATAGATGACTACATCTACCCCCTCACAAAACATCAGCTACCTTTTCCTTACCCAAGCACCCCACCCTCAGACACTGTTTCTGAATAGTGGTTCCAACATACTCTGTGTTCCCAACACCCCCTAAAGCATGGGACGCTTCATTCCCAGTCTATTAAGAGCAACCCCTTTCACTCTCGAAATATCTCAATTTGGGTATAAATTGTAAGATCACCCTATTATCACATTCAAAACACAGCCTGCTAAAGGGCACAGAGAACTTCATCGTCCTTCTTAATAATAATTACCAAAACGTTTCCAACAGCATCCCTAGAGCTCATGCAAAAATAAACAAAACAGCTGGCACAGTGTTGCATGTCTATATTCCCAACTACCTAAGAGGTTGAGGCAGGAGGATGATAAATTTGAGGACTGCCTGGGTAATTTTGCAGCAGTCTTTCTCAATAATTTAAAAAATAAAAGCTTACCTAGGATGTGTGAAGCTCTGGGTTCGATCCCCAGTATCACACTCAATCATCATCGCTGAATAAAATAAACACACAGATGTGGGGATTGGGGTGCCACAGAAGGCGCGGTTCATTTCAGAGTTTCTGCTCTTACTTCCAGGACAGCCACGTACTGAAGCTGGAAGTTTAGACCATGAAAACAGGAAGTAGAAGACATCTGTGATACCCGAACATGTACAGACACTCACCTAAGTGACCCACATGCTCCCAGACCGCTAGGTTTATTTCAGTGGCAAATGACTTTTCCTACTGATCGTGTGTGAACTCTACAGTGACTGAATGCAGCTTGTGAGATGAAACTCTTCACTGTTTTTGAGGCCCTGTAGCTTAGTAAACGCCAACTCACCCCAGCCCCCTTACTGAAGGTAAACAGAACAGAACTGCTTGCCCCGCTGGGCTCCCCCTGATTATTTCTCTTCTCCAAGGAAAGTTCTTACTTTCATGAGAAATCGCCCAGTGTTGAGAGAAGAAATGTTCTTCTCCTGGACAACCGGAATAAACACTTGGGTTGGAATGAGAAGAACAGAGAAAGGATTCACTTCTACATTTGCCAGCCCACTTCAGATTTGAACTTTTAATACTTGTAACACATCTTGTTATTAATATAGCCCATTTAACACACTCTATAAATATAATCCATTTATATCACGTTACACACTTCAGATGGAGTGGTAGAGAGAAGGTAAATTGTATCTCATGGGGGTATTACAAAATAAAGCAATAAAAGCTTTCATGAAGTGCTTTACATTTTGCTAAAGCATTTTGATTTTCATTCCCTACTAGAATTAGAAGCTCATTGGAAACAGGGGTTTTGTCCATTATATTCACTGCTTTGTATCCTTCTAGCCCATGAAAATTCCTGGCACACAGTAAATGCTCAATAAAAATAATCAAAAATGTTTATCAATTCTAGGTTGCTTGACTCAAAACAATGATCAGTTCCTTTATGCACATATAGTTTTAAAGTATTCTTATTCCTAAAGTCGTGTTTTTGTTTTCCAATTAAAGAATTAAAAGGCTTCTTTTCCATTGAGAGTTCTGATTATCACTTCTTTTACCCCAGTTTTCAAGTAATCAATATTAACACTGTTAAAAAGCCTTCAGTGATGGAACTTTTCAACTAAAAAAAACATACTAGCATTTTGAAAATGCTCTTCCCTTTCTTAGAAATATAAAAACAAACAAACATAGAACAATTAGTCATCATTGCTTTTATTCAGTACCAAAAATAGCATCTGTTAATATTACCACCAATCTCACTGGGAAAATCTAAGTATTTGGAGGTTGTTGGGCTCAAAATAAATGTTTCCCAAACTTTCGATTTTTCACTAGGAACAAATTCTGCAGATCTTTTGAAGTGACACGCTGATCTTGTTTTTGTGAAAATCACTGACAAAAATCCAAGATTGAACAAGCATGACTTGCCAAATGTTCTAAGCAAAAACAATGTTCCATGAGAAACATGATGAGTCCAGCTCACAACAGTCACACAAGGATTTTCCCTCAAGAGTTCTGCATACTTCAGTGTAGAGTAGAAATGTTTTGTGTATAATACCACCAGTCTTGTCACACGGATTGAAAAAGATACACTCAAAGGTTAGGACTTAAGAAAACTAATCACTTCTATTGTTTCATTGAGACACTTTTACATGAAGTTGTATTTTTTTCCCTGTAAGTAGACTTAACAAATGAGTTTACGCTGTACATAGAGAAGTAATGGATTAGGTTCACTCCAAAGGCCCCTGGGAGAAAGGCCCTGTTTTAAACCCATTAATATCATCCCACCCCTACCCTGATAGTCTTTAAATTTTTTTTTCTTAAAATTAAGGTGCTCGCGATAGTAAAACCTCGGATATTTGTAACGTCTATTTGGGGTGGTTGTATAGTTTCCTCTGGGGAGTAGGTGCAGTGATATGGTTGCATTCTGCATGATAAATAAGGAACCAATTTGTGGCTTAATGCTTAAAATGCCTTAGAGACATTAATCAATGTCCAATTCTGACTCGCTTGAGAAGCTTCAGCAATAATCACTGAACTGCTTATATCATTGTTCAAAGAGCACGAGAAGATAATAAGGAAGAAGCCCCAGGAGGTGAAAGATCTTTTGTTGCTCATGCCTGGGGAGTCATCTGCAGCATACAGCTGCACCTCTGATCGACCACAGGCCTGCCTGTTGGGCCCCATGAGTTGAGTAGATAAAAATCCTAGACGATCACTTGTGCCCTCGCACACCTCCATCTCTTCCACATCTCCCTAACAAGCCCTATCACCAGCATCACTGCAGTTGGAAATTTGGGAGGCTGGAGACTAGGAAATTAATGGGACATTTCACAGCCATAGTATAGGTCATTATATTAGGACTTAAAAGCAAGCTGCCTCACCCTACTCTGTAGTCTTGCATCCATATCATACAGAGAGCAGGACAGGGTTTTCTCCTCAGGGAAGCCCTAATCAGGTTTCTCTTCTTCCTCCTCTTATTGATCTTCACGTAACGGATAAGCAGGGTCAAAAGTTCCAGTGCTGGTCATTCTTCTCTCCTCTTTCTTGGGGTAGCACACTGAACAGTCCAAAGAATCAGAACTGCGGAATAGAAAGGAGGCAAAAGATCCTCCTTAGCCTTCCGGTCTGAACCTTGTGCTCACATCAAACTTTTACAGAGACGACTGCATGGGTTTCATTCCGGTTTGCACAGCTACCATAAAGAGGTTGTTACAGCGTCGTCATTATACAACCGGCAGCTGTGTGCCAACTCCTTGAGAAATCCTACGAAGGAGAGAGTCGAGGAATCATCTGTGCATTCCTCAGTTGCTGGTTTTAATCACATCATAAAATCACAAAGCCTTGCCCAGAACCCTTCACACCTTCTCTCTCATATCTTATTCACGTCAGCTCTGGTGCCTAGCACAGTACCTACTTCATAGCACTCAATAAATATGTATCAAGTAACTAATAAAGAACAGAAGGGTATCACCCCTGGTACTATCATTAATCATTTCTCTTTTCTGGACAAATTTTAAACAAGGCTTTCAAAAACAAAACACAGCTATATCCACTGCAGCCAGCATTTACTGAGCCAAGTATGAACATTAATCTATTTAATTAATAATTCTTCTCAGGGAAGACTATAGTAGATATTAGAATACTCATTTTATTGATGAGAAAATGAAACTTAGGCCAAAGAACTGGAGTAGGATAGTAAAGACACTACCTGGCAGAATGGTAACTAATAAGAGTAGGTCTTTGTTACTCTCAAGTCATAGTTCATAATTCTATATTTCCTATGAGTTTAAGTATTTTTGAGTTTCTGTAATCAGAAGAAAGTAAGATACTATGTTAAAAGAATTGTACTGTATAGATATTCTAAACTGATGACAACAAAATTTAAAAGAAAAAATTTCCAAAAGAAGGGTAAGGACATTTTTTATATAATATTCAAGGTTGCAAAGTTACCTGAGACATAAATTAATCAGCATTATATGTTGTCTATAAACTTCTACACTGTATACTTTGAAGAACCCAAGAAAGATGTATGTAACTTCTACAGAGCTGGGTTTACCTTGGTTTAGGGTAATCAACATTATTCACTGAAAACCAACTCTACGCTAGTGCTCTAGATTCAATGTTCGTGTTCCCTTCCCCAAATTAGAAGGCTGAAAGTCAGATCCAGTATGATGGCATTAGGAGGTAGGGCCTTCAGGAGGTGAGGTCATGAATGTGGGGTTCTCGCAAATGTGATTAGTGCCCTTATAAGAAATCCCAGTGTTCCCTCATCCATTCTACCAGGTAAATACAGAGCATGAAGACAACTGTTTATGAACCAGAAAGTAGGTTCTCACAAGATACCAATATGCTAGCACCTTGATGTTGTATTTCCCAGCTTCCATAACTGTGAAAAATAAATTTTGGTTGTTTATAATTCAGCAAGTGTACTGCATTCTATTATAGCAACATAGATGGACTAGCAAGAAACTGGTATCATGAGTTATGTGCTGCTATAAAAAAATACTTTAAAATGTAGATGCATCTTTGGAATCAGGCAAAGTATATACATTAGATGGTTTGGAGGTATGTTCTAGGAAAAGGAGGTACATTACCATAAATGGTGTCTTAGTTATTTTTGTTGTTGTTGTTGCTGAGACAAAACACCCAACACCCAAAGTTAAGGAAGGAAAGGTTTATTTGGTTCACATTTTGTAGAGGTTTCAGTCCATAATTAGTTGGCTCCAAGGCAAGGTGGCATGGCATACAAGCATCACAGAGGAGAAACAATTCATGGTGGACAGATGGTAACAAAGCAAGCAAGGAGGACAATCATAGCTCTTTCTATCCTTTATATCTTATCCAGACTACCTAGGGCGGACAATCATACTCTTAATCCTAGTGCCCTTGATCCTAGCAGTGCACTATGAATCCATCCTAGCATCACACACTCTAGATCCAGTCAGCTCTGATAATGCCCCACCTCTCAAAACGTGAGGCTTTAGGGGGACATCTAGACACAAATCATAACATTCTGCCCTTCGTCCCTCAAAGATTCATGCATATCCCTTTATGTAGGCATTTAATCCAACTGTAAAAGTTGTCAAAGTTCCTAATAGTTTCAGGATTCCTGAGAAGTTCAAGTTCAAATCCTCCTCTGAGATTTAAGGCAAACTCTTAGCTATGAGTCTCTGCACAAATGAAAAGAAAGTTAAACACTTCCAACATTGCATGGCATAAGATAGACATTTGTATTCCAAAAGGTACAAATAGGGGATACAAATGGGAATAGGACCAAAGCAAGTCCAAAATTCAGCATGGCAAACACTAAATCTTGTAGTTCCATGTTCGGTATCCCCAACTATCCATGGCAAGATACGAACTCCAAGGGTTTGGGTGGCTCTGCCCCTAGAGTACTGCTAGTGGTTGTAGCTCCAATCATTTCTCTCTGGGACTTGCTCTACTCCCTCCTTGCAGTTTCCCTCAGATGATCCACATTCCTGTTTTCTCCAAACTTCTGGGGTCTCCACTGCACTGTCAGCTTCACACTCACAACTTCATACACTGCCCTATTGGGAGCACACTGCCTGGTCTCCCAGACCTTCCTTTGAAATCTAGATGGAAGCCTGCCTGACCCCACAACTCTTGCATTCTGCAAGTGCCAGAAGCCAGCATCATGTGGATGATGCCAAAGTCTGCTGCCAGCTGGAGCAATAGCCAGGCTTCCTTCCCTTTGGCTGCAGGGGTTCAGTGCCTATGAACCAAATCCCAAGGAACAATTTCCCTAGGCTGCTGCCATTCTGGAACATGGTGCTCTGGGGGGGTCTCTTCTCAAAGCAGAGTTTGCAACTCTGAGGCTGCAAAGGTTGGAGTCCTGTTGGTTCTTGTGATGTCCTCAGCCCATCTTTTCTGTTGTCTTCTTCTGGAATATTTGGCTTTTGTTGCTGGTCTTTTCAGTGACCTATTTTTCCTCTGTTTCATTTTTGAAGACCATAACTTTGCTGGAGCTTCCTTTCTGGCCAAACTTACATTTTGAATCATTCTGCTAGGTTTTTTGCTCTTGATTTTCAACATAAGTCTGACTAAAAAGCCCCCAACAGTAACTATGCCACTGCCTCAACATTAGACTGCCTTAAAATTTCTTCTGCCAGATTAATTAGACTGCCACTCTTACTCTCAGTCTCAGGCAAAGTCTCTGGACATGAGCAAATTGCAAAGAAACTTTCTTCCAAGGCACAAAACACATTGTCTGGAGTCCACCAGCCAACACAGTCCTTCTCCCCAGCAGAAACCTCCAAAGCCTGGTCTTTACCAGCAGGATTTCTAACAGCATTCTGGTCTTCTGAGCTCTGACCAGAATCTCCCATCAAGTATAGCCTAAGGCACTGCAACTTTGCTTTTTCAGTGGGCATTTCCAAACCTTTCCAAACTCTTTGCACAAGCCAGTTTCAAAGGTTCCTGAGGCACATGGTCAGGCGCAGTCACAGCAACAATCCCACTTCTCTGGTACCAAATTCTATCTTAGTTGCTTTTCTCATTGCTGACACAAAATACCTGACACTCAAAGTTAAAGGGGAAAAGATTTATTTAGTACACAGTTTATAGAGATAACAGTCCATAGTTGGCTGGCTCCAAGGAAGGGTGGCATTGCAGAAAAGCATTGCAGAGGAGAAAGAGTTCATGGTGGGCAGAAGATAGCAAAGCAAGCAAGAGGGATAACCACAGCTCTTTCTAGCCCTTAGATCTTATCTAGGCTACTTAAGGCAGGGTAGCATTCACACCCTTAATCCTAGTGTCCTTGATCCTAGCATTGTACCCATGAATCGATCCTAGTATCACACATTCTAGATCCAGCCATCTCTGAAAAAGCCCACCTATTAACACATGAGGCTTTGGAGGGACATCTAGACACAACCATAACAAGTAGTTAAGGGTAATTCTGATGAGGGCTTAGAAAGAAAAGACAAGAGCAATAGAGAAAGCCTCAATTTTCTTAGAGAACACCTCAGGTATTAGTCACTTTCCCATTGCTAGTACAAAACACCTGATATCTGCAAACCAAAGGAGGAGAGATTTATTTTGGCTCACAGTTTGGGATGAATTCAGTCCACGGCAGACTGACTCCAAGGCAGAATGGCCTGGTAGAAAAGGCAGGGCAGAAAAAAGCAGCCAGGAAATAGAAGAGAGAAGCTGAGGCAAGAATATGCCCTTCCAGGTTACACCCCCAGTGACCACCTCTCCAACCAGACTCTACTTCCCAGCACATGAGTTATAAACTCATCGGTGAATTAACTGATCAGTTTGGCACCCCTATGATCCAAACACCTTTCAAAAGTCCCATCTCTGAACACACAAGATGTTTAGGTGACATGTTAGATCTAAACTGTAACACTGCAGTAATCCTGAATAGAAGATTTCTAAGAACATGCATGATAAAGCCCTTCTGATGAAGTCTCATGGAACAATGCAGAATATGTTACTGGAAAGTGGTTCTATTATAAAGTGACAAAGAACCTGGCTGAATCATGTTTGTGTTCTAGTGTTTTATGGAGAGTAGAAATTATAAGTAATGAAGCTGAATATTTAGCTGAAGCTATTTCTAAGCAAGGTATTGGTTAGTCAAGAAGGTTTGGCTTCTCTTGACTACTGATAACATGAGAAGACAGGCATAACTCAAAGACAGAATTGTTAAGCACAACACAACTTAAATACTTAGAAAGTTTTCTGTCTATCACATAGTGAGAAAAAAAAATGAGAACACTAAGAATATGCCCAAATAAACTTTTGATAATGGAGATTTGTATGGACCATTCATCTCAAAGGAAGCCAAAACAAGGGAAGAATGACTCTGAGAGTGACTGAGAGAACATCAGAACTGCTACTCCCATCACACATCCAGAGCACAAGAATGAGGAGGGAGTTGAACAGTTTCAAAGAAGTGAACCACTGGCATCTGTTGGACATGGACCCATGCTGCTTGGCACCACCTCACATCAAAGGCTTCACTCTATCTACTGTGCCCCATGATCCTCAGCCACTCCACTGCAGCACCAGTCACCTTGGAGCAGTACAGGTCACTCCAGAGGAATCTTCCACAAGGTCCCTGCAGTGTGGTCTCCACTGGTACACAGACAACACAGGACTGGAGGGCACGGCTACCTCCCCCTAGGTTTCAAAGGACTGCAGCCAAAGGTGAACAGCCCCAACCAGAGAGAACTGCAGCATGGGGAAGGGGTTTCCAAGCAGAGCTGCTATGAAACCATTCTACTGTTCCTGGAGGGGAGAGCACTGAAAGCCAAAAAAGATGATGTAGACTTACCAAGGACATTTTCTTCTTTCCCACATCTCCCTTTTGGAATGGGTTTATCAATCTTATGCATATCCCACCATAATATTTACAAGATACATAACTTACTTGGCTTCATAGCTTGCCTCCAGAAAAAAACACATATTGAACTCACTCACATCTGATTTAGATGGTATTTAGATGAGACTTTGGATCTGAGACTTTTCAGTTGATGCTGGAACAATTTAACACGTTTGAAACTGTTTGGATGTATAAATATATTTTGCATGTTAGAAGGAAAACGATTTTGGAGGACTGAAGGGCAGAATGCTGTAACTGCAATTCTTTTGATCCTCAAATTAGTATGTTAAAATCTTAATGGGATTAGGAGGTGAAACCTTTCAAGAGTAAGTGAGTCATGAAGGTGGAGACTTTGTGAATAGGATTAGCATCCTTATAAAGAGACCCCAGAGAGCCCCTTATTCCTTCTACTAAGTGATGACACAGCACGAAGATGTTCATATAGGAAGCAGAAAGCAGGCTTTTATCAGACACCAAATCTTCAGACACCTTGGTCTTGGACTTGCCAGCCCCTTGAACTGTGAGAAACAAGTTTCTGGACTTTGTAAGCAGCTTGATTCATGGTATTCTGTTATTGCAGCCTGAACAGAATAAGACAATGGAATTTTCCCCATGAACTGCCATCTTTAGCAGGACTTATGCCTTACTAATGATTTTTTAAAATGCATATTACACTAAGCATTTGAAGCTCAGGTCTCTACTGTACCTGGATTCATAAAATGCTCTACAGATATTGAGTTGGTTCTCCTATGCATCATATGCAATGCGGGCTGAGAGAATGAGCTCATTTTTGCTTGTGTCTTTTTTTTCTGAATAGTACACAGCACACCATTTGCATCCAATTTGTTACTAATGAGACTGCCCCAGCTGATGCTCTACTTATGAGAAGTTAGCCCTTAATGGTAAGATATAAGATAGCATTGAGGTTCTGAAATATTAGATTTGTGACATGGTCAAAAGTCAAAGTTGCCTCCATTTTCAGCTGAAGTAAAGACTATTGATTAGCATTGGTAATCATTTTGTCCAATAATTTTGTAACGATTTCTATCTACCCTGTCATACTGCTTTGAAAATTTATCCTTGAGAACAATCCAAGTGAATGAAGCGCAAAACAGAATGTCACACCATGCAAAGCTGTTCACACTCTTTGGTCATTCCTCACGAGAGCCCTGTGAGGCAGGTCACTGGCTTAATCACATTCACAAATGGACACAGAGACACAAAGAGAAAGACACACTATGATGGGGCTGACAGACCACACAAAATATACTAAAGCATTCAAAAAGCACAGCTCTTAATTGCCAATAAGAATCCTGCTACCACAAGGACACACTTCTAACAGCAGCTGTCAGAGCCAAGAAGGCATCATCTTACCATGAAAACCCTGCTACAGAAAAAGCACATGCTAAGCAAAAAAGTCAAATCTCAAATTTGTGTACTCAGAATTCCAATGAACCTTTCATTTACTTTCTTTAAAATACAACTATTTTAAAGAGAACACCCTCTTTTCCATTCTCCTTCCCTACAAAATTTTTATATCTATTAATCAACAATTTTGTTTCACTAAATTTGTTTATGGGTTTATGCTTCAGAAAAGTTTAGGGAAAATTTTACCTATGAACTTGATAAAGAACTATGATGAAACAAGACTGCATGAAAAACGGAGGCATAAGACATGCAAGTTGTGTATATACCATGGCTGTTTGTTTAAGGCATTTATGCAGAAGAATTGAAGCTACTATGATTATCTTATCATAGGCTGAAATCATATGGTGAGCTTTCTTTTCATGTGCAGAAAGCGGTCGACCTCATTTAGTATACAATTTAAAACCTGGCCTTTAGCAAACAATCTCCCTTTCTAAGCTTTTCTACTTTGATTATATCATGTAAAATGGCAGAAAAGTAAAGTCCCCTCCATCCCCAATACTACCCAGTAAGTACAACTCTTCCTCCAAGGAAAAGCACACTTCCCTTGAATAACATACAGTTGCTCTGAGCTAGT
>RJWT010034170.1:0-13738 GCA_004365215.1 Cuniculus paca
GCCTGCCCGTCAGCTGAGTGATTGTATTTTTTTACAGTTCCTAGCACAAACCTTCTCATTTATATGTAAAGCAGCCATTAGTCATAGCTCCGTTCCCACACACTGCCTGATGTACAATCACATTTTGCAGCGGATGAATCTTTCCACACAGCTGCTCTGCTATGAATAATCCGTCTCCAGGCCCATAAATCAGAAAAAAATCATGCCCCTCATTCGCCTGATCCTTACACAAAGTCATATATTTTACATGAGGATGAGCTAAATATTCATGAGTCTTAAAGGCTTTTCTCATAGGCACTTGTTGGGGTTGTTTTTACTATTGAAGGGGTGCCAAGATTGTATTTGGGGGGACAGGAGATTTGGGAGAGGAAGAGGAGAAAGAGAGGAAAAAATATGTGTGTGTGTGTGTGTGTGTGTGTGTGTGTGTGTTTGAGAGAGAATAAAAAAGAAAAACAGGAAGAGAGAGATTGATTGAGACTCCAAGCTTATCTCCTGACTATGAGTCAAGTGGGACAAAGGATGCTCACGTGAGGTCTTAAAACCATGATAAATACTTGTTTACCTGCGCTTCTGTTCTGCTCAAAGCCATAAATATTGTCACCTTGATCTTCAAGGTCATCTTGTGAACCTTTGCCCTCCGGCCTTGGAGCAACGAGTTTGACCTTCTCTGAGCACAGAGGTGTCTGGGAGCCCCACCTGCTTTTCACAAAAGCAAAACTCGGGGAGAGGAAGGGGAGACAGTGAGGAGATCAGAAGGCACAAAGAAAACTATGCCACGGCTGCCAGGGTACCCCAGCCACACACAGCCGAAGGCCGCAGACTGCTCTTGGGGGCTTCCCGAGTGCCAGGCTCCTGCTCCAGACAGTGCTTCAGGTCGCCTTTCTGCCCCCTGCACTTTACTTCCTCTGGGTCTGTTTCCTTCTACTCCTTCCCAGCCTTTCAGGCCTATCTGTGTTGGGGTTTTTCTCAGACAGCATGCTCTTCCTAGAGGTCTGCTCAGCTCTCTCCGTCTCCCGAAATGTGGTACAGGGAATCGAATCAAGGGCCTCTGCATTTTTACATTGAGCTGTCTCCTCAGCCCTTTTTTTGGTTTGTTTGTTTTGTTTTTATCTTGCTAAATCGCCCAGGCTGGCTTGATCCTCCCGCCTTAGCCTCCCAGAGTACAGGATTATGGGTGTGTGCTATCATACTTCACCCCAAAATGCAAAGCCTCCTTCCGCTCCACCGAGGCTGGAGAGTGCCTTGCCTTGCCACGCAAGCCCCGCGCTCTCGCCTCCCCTCACTAACCCACTCATCACACTGCCTGGCTGCTGGCAGGTGCTTTTTCATCTTACCCTGGCATTCGCTCAGCATTTGTCTGTGTGTTCAGCAGCGCTGTCTGGCTGGCTCATTAATGCCATGGTCTGTGGTGGTGATGAGGATGAGTACTCACTTCCCCTCAGAGGGAAGAAAATTCTTCTTCCCAAGTTTCACTGTCAACATGAAGAACGGATGTTTAGGTAGCAATTTCTTGGTTTTAGCTCAAGATCTGGAACTGCGCACAAGCCTCAGACCTTCTCCGCTTGCAGTGGGTAATGACAGCACCTTGGGTTCAGGCAGCTGTCCTGGAAGGAAGAGTTAGACGGAAACAATGAAAGCGCCTCAGTGGGTTACTTCTTCGGCATCACCTCTCTTGCTTAGCATGCATGAAGCTCTGGCTTGGATTCCCAGCACTGCAAAATAAAAGTAAAAATTAAACAAACAAATGAACAAACAAGCAAACAAAAAAACAGATGGGTAAACTGAGGAATAATTTTGGTAATTACTTGGTCGAAGTCACATCAGGAGATGATGACAGGAAGGTGACATTATGAATAAGTTGACTTGTGATTTTTGACCCCGGGCATCTAAGGTTTCCATTAACCTCCAGAGTGAAAGGCCAGGGGTCGAAGCCTTGGCTCACTTCTCTGAGTCTGTGGGCTTCACCTGTTGTTCTGCTGCTTCTCCAGCCTCCCCTGCTCACAACTCAGCTTGCTCATGTTCAAGGAGAATTAAGTCAAAGAACTGCCAGAGAAGGGAAAAAAGTCCAAACAATCACAGATGGCAGACTCGAAAATTTAATTTAAAATCATTCTTTATTATCCAAAATATTAAAATTAAAGCTATAATGCCCAGAGGAAAACACAGATTAAAACCCCCAATGTTTCACAGCCTCTTCCTCAGGGGGTCCCCAAAACACTGAGCGGAACACTTTTGAAAAGAAAGCAGGAGTGCTGGAGCTAAGAGCCAGCTGTAGATCACTGAGCCAAACACTCGGTGACCGACCCAATCCGCTTCCCTTAAAGCCAAACACCAACTGTTTCATATGCAATTAATGATTGCCCTGCCAAATTAAAGTGCATCAAGTCATCGCAGGCATCGCTGAATGAGAAGACACACAGCAGTCACAGGTATCTCATCCCCGGCATCTACATAATGATATTACCAGGCTAATCTCAGCTCAGAGATGTAATTCTGCAAAACACCATGCACAAAATATTTATATTCATAAAGGGTGTAAAGATGCCCACATGCTACCTCCAGGCTCCCCATTTGTCTAGAGTAGGCTGCTGGCTCATTGCTCGGGCCTAGCATTGGGGCTAAAGCATCAGTCAAATGTCAGTAGGATCCCCATGTTCCTGCCCCCCAACTTCACTCTCGAAAAGGGCTCATTGCTGGATTAGGTAATCAGAAGTACCCAAGGAATAGCAAGGCCTCCTCCTTTTCTAGAGATACCAAGGCAGCCGAGGAGGCCCCTTCATAATTCAGGGCCATAAACGGGGCAGCAGAATGGATGAGGTCTGTTCCCCATTCTGTGGTGCAGAAAATCACAAGTCCAGAGGGGGACCAGAGACCATTAGCGTCATCTTTCATAAATTCCAAATTCTCAGGGAAATCGCAGATATATTTCTGATTTTGGATGCCGCTGCACTTGAACTACAAGCTGAAGAACAGGACCTTCCTGAGCAATCAGAAGTAAACCAGTCAGGATGGGAAGGAAATGTGGTTTGTTGGGGGTGCTTCTTGTCCTTTTGCATTAGACTCGGTTTCCTCAACCGAAGCCTAATTCGGAGTTTATGGCCTTTCCTGGAACAGTCTCACTTCAATTGCTCTAGCAGGGCCTGAGCACCCAGCATAGTTGGCCCAGAAGCTGAGGGGGCTCTGCTGGCTCCTGCGCTCACAGGGCTGCCAGCATCGTTTCCTGGGACTGCTCTCCTCCCCTGCGGGGTCTCCAGCACCTCTGGCAGCAAATGCAGACAATGACTGCTCACCGTGCACACCATGACTTGAAGTCTTCAGCACTTTTCCAGGGCTCTGTGTATTGATTACAAGATGGGATCAGCTTATAAAAATCACACTGGTTACAATCCAAAAAGATTAACCAGATTAAGGTTTTCAGGGCTATGCTTTACATTTTTCAATTTTTCTACAATTAAACTAACAATGAATCCTAGTGACAAGCAAACTGCCAGATCGCTAGTGGAAGCCCTGCCGTGGAAGGGACAATCGTTCTGTACTCCTCAGGCCCACCCTGTGAGTTCTAGCGTTGCCACCAGAGCTGCTTGGGTATGGCACTGATGAGGAATGGTTACTGGCCTTGCCCCTACGTCAGTAAAATTAAACTGAAAACAAAAATAATAACGATCTGCCTCAGCTTCTCCAGTGCCTGGCTCAAAAAAGTACAATTTTAGGCTGTGCGTGGTGGTGCACTCCTATTATCCCAGCACTTGGGAGGCTGAGGCAGGAGGATCGTCACAAGTTGAAGGCCAGTTTGGGCAGTGTAGTGAGCTCAAGACCAGCCTGAACTCCATGGCGAGACCTGCTTAAAAAAAAAATCTCAACTCTTGCCCTCCTTCCACCTGACAAATCTTCCCGGTTTCCACTGATTTCTCAACCTCCTGCTGGAGATAATTCACATGGAGACCCGTAGTCACATGAGGCACAACTCTATCAGCTCATTCTAAATTTGGAGTCACAAATCCAGGTCCTAAAATCAATGAGAGCTAGCACTGGCATGATATGGGGGCAGGTAAGACCAAAGGTCTCTGTGGAAACCCTCTCAGACATACCTGGTGCTGCGACAGTGGCACTGGAAGGGCAGGTGTGAGGCAAAGCAGGGAGACTCCGAGAGAGGAAAAGGGTTTCTAGAGGCCATAAAGTACTTTGGACTCTGTGAAGTGAAGGCCAAGTTACTTCTCCAGAACTGTTGTTACTCAGTGTGGGGAAGAAGTCAGTGGGAGGAAGGGCTAGGAGAGAAGGAGTACAGAGGGAACAAGGACCAGCCAGTGTGGTGGTGTGAGGCTGAGGCAGGAGGATCGTCATGAGTTCAAGGCCAGCCTAGGCTACAAGCAATGATTGTTGTCATCATGGAATCAGTTCTCTCTGTGCCAAGCACTGTGGGAGGAGCTATCATGCATTAATTTAAACCTTACAACAACCCTACAAAGTAGATCCTATTATCTATCTCCATTTTACATGAAAATGATATTTACATTGTATAGAAAAGAAACCCAGGGGTTTTTTTGTTTTTTTTCTTTTTTTAGACAGGGTCTGCCATGCAGTTCAGGCTGATCCTGAACTCACTGTAGCCCAGACTGACCTTGAATTTACAGCAATCTTCCTGCCTCAGTCTTCCAAATGCTGGGATCACAGGCATGTGCCACCAACTCGGGCCAAAATCAGATCTTAGAGAAGTTAAATAGCTGGCCTGGGAGAAGAACCCAGATTTTAAGCCTTTGCTCTGAAGCCCCCTAACACTGAAAGTCACCAAATGGTTAAAAGCCCAAATAAGTATCTGTTGCAAAATCTAAATTCTGATTTAAGATAGAAACAGGCCTTCTGTACCTTCAGAGTCCTGCTCACTTTGACGCTGCACGTGAACTTCATCAAAATCAACAAATATCTGACAGGAAGACAGAATCCTAGGCCACATGGGGGAGTCAGGGACTTTGTGTTTCTCAAGTCACGGCAGGAGGACAGAGCTCGGCTGCGCTCTCTGGGAAATGGGCTAATATGCAGATTCACAGGCCCCCCAGTCCATATGGCTCTGGGGCTCCCAAGTCCCCCTTGGCAAGCTCCCCAGATGGTTGTCAGGCTGGCAGATTGGGCAGGAGCCAGGACAGGCCTCGGACACACAGGCTGCCCCCATGGGCAGCTGCCCCTTGCTCTCTGCAGTCTCTCCTGTGTCCCTTGCATTTTTCCTCCTTTCTTGTTCGTATTCACGCTGGTTCCATCCCACATGCTTGCCACTCCACTCACCCATGTGGGCCTAGCATGGCCTCTTTTCTTTCCCTTCTCCCTCTTTCCTAAGGTAGTTTTGTTTTGGTTTTGGTTTTGGTTTTGGTTTTGGTTTTTTTTTTTTTTTTTTCTGAGACAGGGTCTTGCTATGCTGTTCAGGCTGGCCTTGACCTTACTTTGTAGCCTAGGTTAGTCTCAAACTCACAAAAATCCTCATGCCTCAACCTCCTGAGTGTTGGGATTACAGGCTATAATTTTTATTTAAGTGTCACACATAGAAAAGTATACACAATGAGGTTACAGCCCAGTGAATTTTTTTCAGAGTGAATACATCCATGTAGCTACATAAGCTCTCTCTTCATTTTTTTAAAAAAATTTTATTCTAGCCAGGCATGGTGGTGCATGCCTGTAATCCCAGAACTTGGGAGGCTGAGGCAGGAGGATCCTGAGAGTTCAAGACCAGCTAGGTCTTTATCTTTCTCTTTTGTTTTGTTTTGTTTTGTTTTGTTTCTTAAGACAGGATCTCACTGTGTAGTGCAAGACTGGCCTTGAACTCACTGAGTAGCCCAAGCTGGCATTGAATTTGTGTGATCCTCCTGCCTCAGCCACCTGAGCGCTGAAACTACAGCCTTTTTACTTTTTATTTAGAGACAGGGTCTCACTAAGTTATCCAGGCTGGGTTCAAATTGGAATCTTCCTGCTTCAGCATCCCAGCATGCTGAGACTACAAGCATCTGCTACCATACCTGGCTCCTTCCATAAATATTTTTCTGAGCACACCCTGTACCCACTGCTGGGAGATAATAGGAGCAGGATTAAACCTAGTTCTGATGTCGTGGCACCTAGAATCCCATGGTGGGAGACAGATGAAACAAGTAACAACCAAGAGCTACATATCCTGAAAGAACTAAATGTATAGGCGCAGCAGAGGTGACCCTATGGCCTCTGTGCTACAGTGGGCTATTTGTATCATTGAAAGCTCTGAAAGGTTTGCTGTCACTGTGTCTAATGCCTCAGTGCTGAGAAGTCTCCAGCTGGGAGAGAGGGAAGAGACACAAAGGCCAAAGGAACATGGGGCAAACACTACAAATTGTACACTATTTATACACACCTGAGCTCAAGGGAGGAATTCTTTTTCCTCTGATTTTGGTTTGTTTGTTGGTTGGTTTTTTTAAAATAGGGTCTATGCTTTATAGCCCAGGCTGGCCTTGAACACCCAATTCTCCTGCATCAGCCTCCCAAGTGCTAGGATTACAAGCATAAACCTCCACACCTGGTTTTCCACCAGCAGCGCCCTCTGTCTGCCTGGCTGCCTCCCTCTCTTTCTGTCTCTCTTAGTTTCTCTGGAGTGGGACCTTGCCAAGCTGCCCAGCCCGGCCTTGAACTCCTGAACCTCGGTCTCCCAATACACAGTCACCTCACCAGTTCTCTGCCTCCTCTTACACAGGACAAGCTGTCACCTGCACTTCTTCTGGCTTAATAAAGGTTCATCAGTGTCAGCCTCAACTCACGAATTGCGGAAGGGGGAAAGAATGTGACGCACACTCTGATTTTTTCTTTCCCCTTTTTTGCAGTGCCTCACACATGTTGGAAGTCAGCCCTGCCGTCCTCACAGGCGTGCCCTGAGCAAGACGGCAGGGTGCCCCAGACACTCGGTCATCGCCGGAACAGCCACACAGGGTCCCCACTCAGGAGCGGGGAGGGCAGAACTGGGGGTCTTGGTGGGTTTAGCCACTATGTTTTCTTGTCCCCAGGGAAGGTTGATGCAGGTGCCAGGGCACTAAGGGAAGGGGCGGGATAGTCCATGCCCCATGACTCTTGCTGGGGCCAAATTCCCACTGGCACTGGGAGCTGGACACAGGCATTTTACCTGCTGCCCAGGGCCTGTCAGCGTCTCCCACCTGCCCAGCTCAGGGTATGGCCCTCCTGGGAGGCAGCATGTGGCCTTGCACTTGCCTCGCTTTTCTTTCACCTCCACCTGAGTTGAGGTTCAGACCTTTGTATTTATTTATTTTTTAGGGCTGGGGATTGAACCTAGGAGTACCTTGCCACTGATCTACATCCCCTCCCACCCCCACCCTCCCCTCATCTCCCTTTTTTTGAGACAGAATTTTGCTGTGTAGTTTGAGTTGGCTCTGAACTCACTTTGTGGTCCAGGATGGGCTCAAACTTCGGTGATCCTCCTGCCTCAGTCTCCCAAGTGTTGGGATTATGGGCACACGCCACCACATTTGGTTTTTTATTTTGAGACAGGATCTCACTAAGTAACTAAATTGCCCAGCTCGAAATTGTGGTCCCTCTGCTGAGCCTCCCAGAGTGCTAGAATTATGCCCCACACATGGCTGGAGATCATCCTGTGATAGACTCTCCCAGCCAGATTCCCTGAAAGGTGATGAAAGGCGATGAACTGGGGAGCGTGTTGCAAGGGGAATCCCCATCACCCATAATTAGATCTTTCCAAAGCCCAGCTTTCCAATCCTTTATAGGTCTCCCTCTTATCTAATGGAGTGACTCCTTTCAGTCAAATTCCGGTCTCTAAAGAAGGTGAATTAAACACAAAAGCATCCACTTGGCTGTGCTTAGATTCCATTAAGGATTCCTGGCCAAGTTTGGGTGAATGGATATTTGTCGTGTCTTCTCCAAGACCAAGTCCTTGACTGGGTTCTCTGGTAGGTCCCTGTTGTCTTTGATGTTGCCACTAGCACTGCATATTCGCTGAGTCCTGGGCACACTCCCCACCCAGCAGAGCTTGTCCTCAGCCTGACCCATAGGCTGCCCAGGGAAGCTCTGGGCCCAGCCGGGAGAAGGCAGGGGTGGCAGACAAACAGGCAGGTTGCTCAGGGACGGTCCCCCAACAGAGCCCAGAGAGCACTGTGCAGTCACCTGTCTGTTGAATAACTGTGAAGAAAGGTGCTCACTTACAAGAGAACTGGATGCTCAGGAGGGCTTTGGAATCAAAAATCAGCACAGAGCCTCAAGTCCTCATGTGTTGCAACTACTGCCATATTTACATGAATGCCACATCTGAGATCTGCATTAGTGTAATCCGGATGTCTTGGTTATTTTTCTCTCTCGTTGTTGAGACAAAATACCTGGCACCCAAAATGAGGGAAGGAAAGGTTTATTTAGCTTACAGTTTTTAGAGGTTTCAGTTCATACTCAGCTGGCTCCAAAACAGGGTGTCATGGCTGAGGGGCAGCCTTTATGACAGCCACAGTGGCAAGAGTGTAAAGGGCAAAACGGATAAAAGCAGGCCTCCTTCCCTCCCTTATATAGTATGCTGGCTCTGCCCCTGGGCAGGTGCAGCACTCACACCACCAATCCCAGTTCAAGACAACAAACTAATCACAGAAGCTAGATTCAGCCGCCTCCATGACTGCATGAGGCTTGGGGGGCCACCCAGACACAAACCATAACATCAGAGGAGGGTAAATAAATGGGTGGGGATGCACACAATAATTCTGGCCATTTTTGAAGCTGGGTTATAAGTAAAAGGTTTATTATATTATGCTTTTTACCTTTCTCTACATTTGTAAGTTTATATAATTCAAAGTTAAATACACACATGTTAATGTGCTCATACATATACATATTTTGCTATGTTTTTTTCCTTTATGTGTTTCCTTTAGATGTTTTCATCTTTTTGGTTGTTTTGTTACTGCTTCTGCATTAAGGTGCTTTAAAAAAAAAAACCACTGAAAACCAAAAATCAAAAACCAAAAAACATCTATTTTAGCTGATCGTGGTGGTGCACACCTGTAAACCCAGCACTCAGGAGGCTAAGAGGATCACTTCTAGTTCCAGGCCAGTCTGAACTACATAATGAGACCCTGGATGGAAAAAAAAAAAAGTCATGACTTTAGGTGTAGTAAGAAAAACCAAGTCAGTTGGGCTTCATTTGAATGTGGACTAGTGTGAAAAAGTCATTGAGCTCAATGCTTCAGACGCAGCGATGGATAGAGGGGTAACGGTGGGAGGACGCTAAGCAGGTAGAGACCCTGGGGTGTGTGCAGGCTTCTGCAGAGCTGGCCGGGCTCCCTCCTTCAGGATGCTGCCCTTTCTTCGAGATAATTCTGCTAAAAACCAGGTTCCGCAAGCAGGGTGGGCTGGCACACACTTGTAATCCCATCACCTCAGGGAAGCTGAGACAGAAGAACCACAAGTTCAAAGCCTGCCCGGGCAACTTAGCATTGAGTAAGATCATGTCTCAAAATAACTAAAAAAGGGGCTTAGAATGTAGCTCAATAGTAGAGCACTCCTGGGTTCAAGCCCCAGTACTACACATAAACAAGCACACAGAAGACAGCATGCAGTGTTATAGTCAGGGATCACGGGGGGAAAGATTACAATCAGGACACAGAATTTATAATATTATTTCTGATGGTTACCCAGTTGTTAGACACAAGAAAGTGCAGGAAATCTGTCCACAACACTGAAGTCTGTTTTGGGAAGGCCCAAAGCCCAGCAGTGGAAGCTAGGAAGTCTATGCCAGCGGGATGAAGGATCTGTGCTAGTAGGTTGAGGGTTCTACAGTGGAGCCAAAAGGTGACACTCAAGTAAGAACCAGGGATCCCCAAAAAGTACCACAGCCACCCTCAGCAACAGTGAGGTCCCGCGCTCCTCCGACGATGAGAACAGTCAAGTACATGCTAGGAAGCCAGCGTGACAACTTCTCCTGGAGTTTGAACAGCAACCATCTTCCCCTCCAGAGCCAGGAAGCGATGCTCAACACAAAGACGAGAGCTCCCCAAAGTGAACCGTAGCCACTCTCACCAAGGTTCCGAGCTCCTCCGATGATAATGGCCAAAGTCATATTGGGGAGCCAGTCTGACAAGCTCCTCCAGGAGAACCAATGGCTCCAAACAGCAGCACCCAGGAGAACCCACAACGCCTCTGCTCTTCCTCTCCACATCTCTCTTTATGCTGGCAACCTTCCTCAGGTGGGTTGTCTAAATGCAGCACCATGCTGATTTAATTCAGCTGGTGCCAAGTTGACCACCAGTTCTTAATCCATAACATGCAGCTTATTAATGTAAGAGGGAATTCTCTGCTGGCGAGTCCTGCCTGAGCTCCTCATGGGGAGGAAGCTCTTTCCTAGCTGAGAGACCTCAGTGCTGCTTTTGGACTTTGCTGGATGCCCTGTCCTGCCCTGCCCTGCAGGTCTGTCCAGCTCCCAGACCTCATCCGGTCCCAGACACTAAGAGCAAAGGACCAGAAAGAGGAACTCATTTCTACAAGACGAAGTGCTAAGGATGAAATAGTAAGCAAAGTATAAAGTAACTCATCTTTATCCTTTGGAGTCCAGATCAGATATCACTGCTTTTGTAAGTCTGTCCCTGTTCCCAAGCAAAGGTTGTTAGCATCCTACCTACATCCCTTACAGCACTTGGTACAAAGTATTTATTGTAGGTTTGGTTTTGGGTTTTGTTTTTAACCTTAATTTATTTTGTGGCATTAGGAGTTGAACTCCCAGGGCCTTTGCTGTGTACTTCAGGTTGGCCTTGAGCTCATGGTGATCCTCCTGCTTCAACTTTCTGAGTGCTGGGATAACAGGCCTCCCTGCTTTTTTCTTTCCTTTTTCTTTTTCTTTTTCTTTTTCTTTTTCTTTTTCGAGACAGGGTCTCATGAAATTGCTAAATTACCCAGGCTGGTTTTGAATTTGAGATCTTCCTGCCTCAGCCTCTGAGAAAGCTAGGATTATACATGCATGCAAAACAACTTGTTTTGCTTTCTTTTGACACAGGGTCCTACTATGTAGTTCAGGCTGACCTCAAACTCCTGATTCTTTTGTGTCAGGTTCTTGAGAGCTGGGGTTATAGGGATGACCCACACCTTTTGTGATGGACACCAGTACGAAGCAGCTCTGAGCAGGATTTAAAATTAACTAATTGGCTTTCCATGTTTATCTGTGAGTCTGTCCTAGGCTTAGGCCCCTTGTCTGTGTAGTCTGGGCCAAGGATTCATAGTAAGTGAGCCTCTATGAGTCACTGGTCTTGGCTGAGGCCAGTAGTGGCCTGTGATGCCAGAGACACCTCAAAGGGTAAGATAAGGCCACAGCTGAGGACACCTGGCTCCAACCCCAATTAAGTAGATAGAGACTGCAGCTACAGATGTCCAACTCCAGCTGTCTCCACTGTAAATGTCGTCATGGAGATAAGACAGTTCTCCTAAATTGGCATAATTTACTACTTGGAGAAGTCTTTGCAGTGACTCCCAAGGTCCTACTCTGTTCCTGTGCGTTCCTCAGTATCTCTTTTCTTTGTTTGAAAACCTAATAAATAGGGGCCACCCAGAGAAGCTCTGTCTCAGCCCCCAGAGTCTCGAACTCTGCTAGAGGGTTTTGATCCTCTTGAAGTCCTAAAATCATATTACTTGTCTCATTTATTTAAGCCTTCACCGTATACTTGTTTGGGAGATTGGGGATCTTGGCCAGGTGCCTGATACTTTTTTGTTTTTCTTTTCCTCCAGTCTTCCTCACAGAAGATGCAGAAGAGAATATCTCTTATTTTTCTGGAGACTCTCCACAACAATTGACTCTTACTGAGTTCTTATTGTGTACCTATTGATGTTCTAAAGGCTTTACATGTATTACTTCATTTCATTCTGACAGCAACCCTAAGAAGAAATTACTATTGTAATCCTTATTTTCCAGGTAAGGACAATGACACTCAAGGAATAGAGGCCAGATTTGGACCCCACTGGCCAGGCTCCAGAGCTCACTGCTGTTGACCACAAAGGTGCACTGTGTAAAATAAATTTGTAATAAATGAGTGGAGAAGTGATTGAATGATGAGCCATAATTCCTCAGTTACTTGAAGTCACCTGGGGCATGAATAGCATTTATTTGTTTGTTTGTTTGTTTACTAGTTTTTCTTGAGACAAGGTCTTGCCAGAATCAAACTCTGGCCATCCTCCTGCCTCAGCCTCCCAAGCGCTAGGATTACAGGTGTGTGCTACCACACCTGGCATGAATAGCATTTACTTTTAAACACATGATTGGTAAGTTTTTGGACAGCTTTGGAGGAATGGACAATTTTCCAACTATGATCTTTGTTTGTGACAAGATCTTCGTTTATAGCCCAGGCTGACCTCAAATTTGTGATCCTGATCCTTCTGGTCAGGCACAGTGGTGCATGCTTGTAATCCCAGCACTTGGATTGCTGGGAGTTAGAAGCTATCCTGGGCTGCATAGTGAGTTCAGGGACAGCCTGAATTACATAGAGACCCTGTCTCAAAAAAAAATTCTTTCTTTGTGGTCCTCCTGCCTCAGCCTCCCAAGTGCTGGGATGCTAGGTAGTTCTTTGAGGTGAGGAACTATCCTGTGCATCAAAAGATATTTAACAGCATCTCCCGCCTCTTTCCACTAGATGGATACTGCCAAATGGCCTCTGGAGGTAAAAACTGTACCCAGATGAAAATTGCCAGTCTAGAGAAACATTAATTTAAGAGCTGGGTGTGGTGGCATATGCCTGTGATCCCAGCACTTTGGAGGCTGAGGCAGGAGATCTGCTACAAGTTCAAGACCAGCCTGAACTATAGAGTGAGACTGTGTCCAAAACAAAAACAAAACAAATTCACAAAAAGCTACTTTTTAATCCAGCAACCACAGTTCTGAATTTTTTTTTGAATGAACTGAAACAATTGGGTCCAAGGGTGTCTGTACTCCCATACCCATTGCAACATCATTCACAACAATCAAGATATGATCAGCCAGGCACAGTAGCACAAGGCTGTACCCCAGCACTGTGGTAGCTGAGGCAGAAGGATCTTGATTTCAAGGCCAGCCTGGGCTGCACAGTGAGACTATATCAAAAAAAAAAAAAAAAGGAAAGAAAGAGAAAGAAATGAAATTAAATCAGCATTGATCCCATATTTACAAATGACTACGTATGGACAATGCAGCACACATGCACACAGAGGATACTATTCAGCCTTTTAAAGGAAGGACACTGACACAACTATGTGGATGGCGCTAGAAGACATGGTGCTGAGTAAAATGAGCAGGCTCAGAGAGACAAGCACAGCTGAATAAGAAAGAGCGGACAGATGGTTACCTCAGGTTGGAGAGGGGCGGGGCAGGGGGAGGTACGATTAAAGATACCAAGTGTCAGCAGGAAAATGAGGTTTGAGATCGATTGTACAACCAGGTGCCTATACTCAATAATAACGTACATTGCAAAAGAACTGAGTAAATTTCAAATATCTCACCACAAAGAAGGTGAGATGGCAGCTATGTGAATGAGCTTGGTTTAATCAATCTACATTGTACACATAACAAATCATCACACTGTACAAGTTTGATTTCTCAGTGAAAAATGACATTAAATAAAAAACAAAAACTACTTTTCGATCACTTATATTAATGAAGGAAGAGGGGAGCCAGGCCAGGTAGCACATGCTTGTAATCTCCAAGGCAGGGTGGCATGGCAGAGGGGCAACAGTTCATGACAGCAGAAGATAGCAAAAGCAACAAGAGCAGAAA